>JAIUZE010072394.1:0-14034 GCA_022085475.1 Heliosperma pusillum
GGTAGATCAATTCACGAAAGAGGCGGAAACACAGCTCAAGCCTCATAACAAGCGGTACGCTACATGCAAATAACACCACCTCCCAAGTACACAACATTTGACGGCCGGGTCGATCAACGCATAGCGTTCAACTCCCAACAACGTCGTCGTATGCCCACTAACACATGCATTTAAGCAGTAGGATACCTCTCCGTTCCGACATTCCATCCTTACGAACGGGAAGGTATCCAAGGGAATGAGAGTACAAAGCACAAGACAAAATAGTGCATAAACCGTATCATTTGTAAAAACCGACTCAAAGTGGGACATAGCAAAAACCGTCACAAAACATGAGAATATGGCATTATATAAATGTAACTATGATAAACATGAATCAATAAATGATACATAAGCATTAGACCAAGTTTATGAAGCATAATGAATACAAACATAGATCATCTCTCCAAAACAACGTTGTTTGGAAACCAACGAAAACAAGGGTCCACTTCAAACAGTCATAACTATAGTTCTAGACATGAAAATGCAGAAATTCCAAATGGAGGTGATAGCTTATTCTCTTACGGTTCCAACGGGATGTCACACGCCCAAAACAAGCAAGTAACGAAGGAGATATGATAATTCTACCAAAAAGGGTCAGTGCAGTGAAACTGCACAAGTCACGACCGTGACTTGTATTTCACGACCGTGAGATGTGTTACCAATTCACCCGTGAGCCTTCAACATAAATTCAATCCTATCATTTCTAATTCTCATAATTCATTTCTAATAACTATCAACAATCAATATTCATCATCATCATCAAATAACAACAATCATCATGCATAACATGATTCCTAAACTTACTAATCGTATTCTAATACGAACTCTAGCATATAAAGCATGTAAAACACGTAAATGATATCGAGTAACCTTTCACCGTTACCTTTATGCGTCTTTACTAATCGTCAAGCTCCTCTTCAATAAGGTAATAGTCTTTGTCGGGATCTTGGAGGTCACCACCTACAAATAGATCATAAAAGATGAATAAAATTCATCTTGAGAAAGACGGAAAGTTTGAAAAGCGAGAAAGACGATGATTTTAATATCAATACAGATAGAGGAAGGTACGGGGAGAAGAATGAGACGAACTTACGTAAATTCCAACAAGAAACGAATGAGCTAGGCGAATTCTAAGATCGAAATCAAAGAGGGAAAGCTTTGAGATTTCTTAAGGAGGAAGAAAGGTGAATGTGTTGTGTGAATGAATATTAGGTTAAGGGAGTAGTGTGAGTTGTGTAGGAGAAAAGTCAACAAAAGTCAAAGACGGCTCAAAAGTCAAGAAAAGTCAAACTCGTCTTAAGATGGGATTTTCATGGAATCTCGCGGAAATTCCAAATACGAACTCGGAAATTCTAAATTCGACTCGAAACTTTAAATTCTAAATTAAAACTTAAATTTGCTGAAAAGGTTCCGTAAAATATTTCTACTAGAAAAATAGGGTACATTTCCGGGTGTTACACTCTAGTAAGCCAATCATTACCGATTAATGTGGATCAGTTGACTATAATGTTAATCATCCCTTTGTATTCTTGTTAATGAGGTTTAATTAAGTGATCGCACTATTGTTGAGGAGACTCACTCCAACAATCTCCCACTTGTTCGCAACAAGTGTGCGTCACCAATTCTCTTGTCCTGTTTTAAATCTCCCACTCAATGCAAGGTGTCTTGCAGGTCGTACTTGCACGTGATCATATCTAGAGTGGTTTCCTCGATCTGGAGAGTAACTGTCTGACCGGAATTTTCTACCGTAGATATCTTCCGAGCGTGGCCACGCATTTCCAGCTTACTCCTCCTCGAGTGGCCTTGAGATATTTTTTAACCCTGACAAGGGGTTGGACAATTCCTATCGCACTATTCCCTTCGTTCACTCACAGTCCTTCATGACCCAATAATTGCCCATTCACCCCTTTTTACAGAATGGCTTGGGGCAAAAATCAAAGTCAATCAGAAACTATGCCAACTTGGGCGAATAGTCTCTTGTCTAAAGAATTTACTCCAAAAGAATACTATAGTAACTCTCGCCACGACCAGGCTTTATGAATTGCCACAACTCTATAAGCGGTCACTGCCCGACAGAGCGTCCCATACAGTCTGTCTATGTGATCGACTAGTCATCTCATATGAGTCTATGGCACTTGAACTTGACATCAATCGCATCACACTCTAGTCACTTCGAGACGTCACCTCATGTAAGCAACTAGAGGCCAAGGCTATTGTAACAACCCGAAAAGTACCCTATTTTTCTAGTAAAAATATTTTACGGATACTTTTCAGCAAAGTTAAGTTTTAAAATAGAATTTATTGTTTCGAGTCGTATTTGGAAATTCCGAGTTCGTATTTGGAATTTCTGCGAGATTTTATGAGAATCCCGTTTTAAAGTCATCTTTGACTTTTCTTGACTTTTAAGTCGTCTTTGACTTTTCTTGACTTTTTAAGTCGTCTTTGACTTTTCTTGACTTTTTAAGTCGTCATTGACTTTTCTTGACTTTTAGGTCGTCATTAACTTTTCTTGACGTTTAAGTCATCATTGACTTTTCTTGACTTTTAAGTCGACTTTGACTTTCGTTGACTTTTCCGACTCACCTCGTAAATTGAAAGACCAAAATTATATTTTTAAAAATAATAATTTTTATTTATTTTTATTATGATTTATTTGAATTTATGATAATTTAATATAATTATTTTGAGTTTATTCGGAATTAAAGAATAAGTTTTACGGTTTAATCCCGAACTTCATTTAACTATTCCCGGGTCAACTTAAGTCCCGAAACCCGACTTTGACATGAGTCACATGCCCCATGTCACTTTTTTTCCACTCATATTAGATCTTTTAATTAATATGATTAAACTAATAAAAATATCTAAGATATTTGTAACTTTATCGGTCTGTCAACTTAAACTCCGCAAATCGCGTAAAAACAGACCTGATTCCTCTCCATTTCACACGTCTCTTTTTCCCTCTTAAGCCTTGATATTTTCTTTCTTTTCATTACAATAACATAATATCTAGATATTTGGTTTAATTAACTTAATATCTAATTATATTTAATCAATTACCGTAATATAATTATTAAACCCGAGTCAATTCCGTAACAACAATTTCAAAACTCGACTCACTAATTCCTCTATAATTACACGGCTCCTCTCCCACCATTACTCACTAACAACTCTTTCATTTTACAATAAATCAACTTAAGATCAAATTAACACTTTCTTTAATCGTTCTTCGTCGTTCTTTGTCGTTCTTCGTCGTTCTTTGTCGTTCTTGAGCAAAATCATCACAAAACCTTCATTTCTTATTCAAATCCGTCCTAACTTATATTTCTAGAATCTCCTCTTCGCTCTCCATCTTCAAGTACGGTTTATTTTCAAATCCGACAAAATCGTTTTCAACATTTAATTATGGAAAATCAAGTTTAAATTCTAATAATGTTTTTCTTGTCATTTCTTATGGGGGAAGATTTTGAAGACGAGTTTGGAGACTCGTATATTTTGGGTGAAGATTAGTAGACGGGTTTTTCTTTATTTCTTATTTTGGTGCTACTTGATTTTGCTAGCTAAGGTAACGATTCCGAGTTACTCGACGATTTAATGTTACATAGCTTTAGTTTCTTTTGTTTTTGGTTCATCTTTCGTTTTTGTTCATGTTATTATGATTTATGGATTTTTACTAGTAACATGATAAGTGGTTATGATTGTTATGATTGTATGGAATTTTTAACATGTTAGTGTTCTTAATAAATTTAGATGATTTATTTATAACCATGATTTTTATATGGATGTTGGTTAAATTAGTTGTTAAAATGGTTGTTTGATAATTAAAACATGTTGGAAATAATTTGGTGGTGGTTGTTGTGGGAACCGTGTAGTGGCCGTGTAGTGGCCGTGTAAAACCAGCCCAAACCAGGCCGGTTCAGGCCGGTAAAGGCCAGTTCAGGCCCGGTCCAGGCCGGTCTGGGTTGGTCCATGGTGGGTCCGTGAGTTGGCTTGGGAGTTGTGTCGACGTTTGATTGTTTTGTTGTTGTTTTGACGGGTTTTAAATATGTTAAGCATGCGGGAAAATATTAAGAAACGGTTTTAGAATTTTAGTCAAAACAGCCCAAACCAGGCCCGTGGGCCCAGTCCAGGTCCGGTTTGATCTCGGCCCAAATCAGCCTGTGGGTCCCACTTTGGACTTGTGACGGTTTTTGGAGTTTTGTGTTAATTTATCGTGTTTTGTAATTTTAGCAAGTGGGAAATGTTAATAAGTAAAATATTTAGTTAAAAAGGATTTTCATAAAATTATTATTTCTCACATGTTAGAAATTATGATACGGGATTATAGTTTAATTTGCTATCCTTTAAGTCAAACGGGTTTTCGTAAGATTTAATAATTCGCATGTTAGAAGTTTTAATAAAATAACATGTAATGAATATGATGAATTTATGTTCAAGTCTATGTGGTAAAGACTCTGTTTCTAGCCGGTTTGACCAAACGGGTTTGGTCAAACTAAGATCTAGTCAGCCCCGTTTTGACTGATGACCGTCGCGGGACTCGGGTCGGGGATTTGTCTTCAAGTAAGGTTGTATTTAATTAATGAATTAGCCTTAGTAGATATGAGGCGATATGTTATTTGATTTTGATTTATATGCAATTAGTAACATGATAGGATGTTTTTCCCGTGACTGTTTAATTGTATGATATATGTCGTGTTGACTAAGTACCCATAGAGAATTATGAGTATATGGCGTCTTGACCATTCTAATTCTAAATGAGTATCTTGGACCATGACATTGATAGGTCATACTATCTTTAACGAGCATACGGAGTTAACCGCTTGATAGCTTTTGTGTCACGGCCTGGGGGGCTTTATCTCCAGTCGGGGCAGGGCATGGTGCCTATCCACTTTGGGAATGGAGCCAGCTTAAGTACTAGCCATCTCTGCTTAGGGGGTCGCCTAGTAGAGTTTCTCATGTACGGTTATGTCATGGGACGGGGAATGGAATAGCTGTTGTCGCTAGGTTTGATCAGTCTAGGACTAAGATGTTTTCCTACCTTGTGGTATAGCCTCGAGTTACAGAAGTCGACTATTGACTGTTCTAAGAACTTATGCCTGTTTCTAGACGCATTGGTCTTTCATGTTTGATGATTCTATGAATCTTAGAAGGTGAGATGCAAGCCGGCTAAGGTTGATAGAGTTTGGATTACCGGTTGTTAACTGATTCACATGATATTATGTTTGATTAGGGTTTGAGGGTATCATGGCCATGTTAACGGTAACCTCTGAGCTAGCATACCAGCTTCCCTACCTCGTGTTATAGTTTATTATCGGATTCACATGATAGCTTTCATATGCTAGGTTATATGTTAGTTAATTGTTTCATAACATGAAAAGCATATCATATATGTTAAGGTTTGTATTTTCCATATACATTGCTTTTATGTTATTCATGTTTAATTAAACTCGACATTTCGTGGCTGGGAGAAATCGGAGTTACTCCCCACTGACTGTGGCTTCCGTGTTTATATTTAATGCGGTTGGCAGGTTTGTGATGCATACATTGGGTACATTGACGAGCTAGCGAGCGAAGTATTTACCTTGGACCTATATTCGGTTCTTTAGGATTGTATATTATTATACACTCTTTTATTTCCGTATTTATATGGGAGATATGTCTCCCGTCTTGTATATTTCTTTTGTATAATATTATTTCCGTTTTGTAAGGAACCTTTTTATTTAAGACACCTTTGTTATGTATTCTTATCTTTTATGTATTTAAATAATTTTTTTTCTTTCCGCAAATTTGAGGGTGTCACAGTTGGTATCAGAGCATTTTTGCTCCCGACGCACGTTTGTGTACCCTTGCATAAATAACTTGACCTTAATAAAATCATAAACTTGTGAGATAGAAGGGTAAGATGGGTAGATTAGGATTATGTTGTAGTCTCTTTGTGCTTGCTATATGATAAGTACTAATCTGTGTTTTATTTTGCAAGATGCCTCCGAGAATTGACAACACGATCTTAGCAGCTCTTAGTGTTATTATTCAGAACCAACAAAATTAGCAAAATCAGCAAGCAAATCCTATTCCTAATCCTATTCCCGACCGTGAGAGACACGGAAGTTGTTCATGGGTTGCTTCACAACTATCTAGGAGCCAAGCAAAAACCTATGGTGGTGAGGTAGATCCTATTCAGCTTTCGGGGTGGTTACGTGAAATGGAGAAGAGCTTTTCTCTGTATGATGTCCTTGAAGAGGATAAGGTCCGTCTGGCTTCTCACTTTTTAGTGAAAGAAGCTGATCAGTGGTGGACTCTTTCAGGTCCTACTGCTAAGTTAGAGCCTAATTTCGGGTGGACTCGGTTCCGTGAACTATTGGAGGCGAGGTTTTACCCGGATGAGTTGAGGCAGCAGAAGCTGAAAGAGTTCATGGACTTTAAACAGGGAGTTCTTTCTGTTCAAGAGTTCACAACAAAGTTTAATGAGTTGGCTCATTATGCCACTTGGCTTATTTCGAGGGAGGAAGACAAGGCTTTCTTTTACTTAGGAAAGCTTTCTCCCCAGGTGAAGGGAAAGATTAGTAGGGGTTCTACTTCTTTCGTCTCTATTTATAATGATGCTTTATGGGCGGAGAGTTCTATTCGGGAGATTGCCGAAGAGGCTCGTACTTCTTATATTGCTCCTAATTCTTATGGCAAGAGACCCTTATATCCTACTTCCCGACCTTCCTTTTCTCCCTCTTTTCCAAACAAGAGGAGAAACATTCAGAGTGGACCCGCAAATCCGAGTAACCATCCATTCTTCCCGAGCAACAACAACGATCTTAAGGGTCGTGTCTGCTTTCGGTGCAAGATGCCTATGCATCCGGGTGTTGGCTGTTTCAACAAGCCACTTGTATGCTTTAACTGTCAGAAGCCGGGACACAGGTATAATGAGTGTCCTGATAAGAAGAAGACGGTTTCTACACCGACTATTTCTGGGAGACCTAAGGGTCGTATTTTTATCATGAGCCGAGCTGAGGCCGAGGCTCAACCTGACATTGTGACAGGTATGTTTTCCATTTATGAAATGCCGGTGTCTAATTTTATTTGACACGGGAGCTTCTTTATCTTTTATTTCAATGAGACTATCCGATAAATTACCGCTAAAAGCTTCAGTCGGAGAAACTACTCCTATTTCTTTACCGTCCGGAGATGTATTTTCATGCTCTTATCTTCATTCGGACATTCCTATATCGATAAATGGATCTATTTTTCCGGCTAATCTTCTTCGGTTTCCTCTTGAAGAGTTTGATATTATTCTGGGTATGGATTGGCTATCTACTTATCATGCTCGATTTGAATGTCGTGACCAGAAGATCATTCTCAAAAGTCCTTTGGGTGCTCGAGTGTCTTATCAAGGAGTTAGAAAGCAAACTAGTGTGAAGTTAATCTCAGCTATGAAAATGTTGAATGTTTTGAAGAAGGGTCATCAAGCATTTCTATGTGTCGTGACTACTTCTGATTCTTCTCTTCCTTCTTTGAAGGATGTTCCTATTGTTTGTGAATATCCAGATGTTTTTCCCGATGAATTACCGGGAATTCCTCCTGAAAGAGATGTTGAATTTTCCATTGATCTAGTTCCTGGAACTGGACCAATTGCTAAAGCTCCTTATCGTATGGCGCCTTCCGAGTTGAAAGAGTTGAGAATACAACTTGATGACTTGATTGAGAAAGGCTTCATAAGGCCTAGTGCTTCTCCTTGGGGTGCGCCAGTACTATTTGTCAAGAAGAAAGACGGTTCTATGCGGATGTGCATTGATTACCGTGAATTGAACCGTGTTACCATCAAAAACAAATATCCTCTCCCTCGTATTAATGATCTTTTTGACCAGTTACGGGGTGCTTCTATTTTTTCCAAGATTGCTCTTAGATCGGGTTATCATCAGATTCCCGTTCGGGAAGCAGATATTCCGAAGACTGCTTTCAGCTCGAAGTATGGTCATTTCGAATTCAATGTGATGCCATTCGGTTTGACTAATGCTCCAGCTATATTCATGGATCAGATGAATCGTACCTTCCGGGAGTATCTTGATAAATGTGTTGGGGTATTTATTGATGACATTCTGATCTTTTCAAAATCTAAGGAAGAACATGCTGATCACCTTCGAACCATTTTGAGCGTTCTTCGACGCCAAAAGTGGTATGCTAAGTTCTCCAAATGTGAATTCTGGTTGCCCGAGGTATCTTTCCTTGGTCATGTCATTTCAAAAGACGGTGTTATGGTCGATCCAACTAAAATTGAGGCAGTTGTGGATTGGAAAAGTCCGAAAAATGTGTCCGAGATTCGGAGTTTTCTTGGTTTAGCGGGTTATTATCGTCGGTTTGTGAAAGATTTCTCTAAATTAGCAAGACCGATGACTCAATTGCTAAAGAAGGAAGCAAAGTATAGTTGGACTGATGAATGTGAAGTTGCCTTCTTAGAATTGAAGAAGAGATTGACTACCGCACCGGTCTTAACTTTACCAGAGGATGAAGCGGATTATGATGTATATTGTGATGCTTCAAAGCATGGTTTGGGATGTGTCTTGATGCAGAATAGAACAGTCATTGCTTATGCTTCTCGACAACTCAGGGTTCATGAAGTGAATTACCCGACTCATGATCTTGAGTTAGCAGCTGTAGTACATGCCTTGAAAACTGGGAGACACTATCTTATCGGAGTTCATTGTCGAATATATACTGATCATAAGAGCTTGAGGTGCATTTTTACTCAGAAAGAGTTGAACATGAGGCAGAGAAGATGGTTAGCGTTGGTGAATGATTATGATGCTGAGTTGATTTATCACGAGGGCAAAGCAAATGTTGTGGCAGATGCTTTGAGTTTAGAAACGACAGTCATTAATTAAATGCTCTTGGTACTTTACCCAATCGAACTAGTAACCGAATTTCAGAAAGCTTTTCAGAATACAGTTGTTGGGAAAGGGTTTGATATCTTGGGGCTTTGACTCGGAACCTGGATTTTTATCGAGAGATGTACTTGTTGACGGAGGATGACACTTTTATCGCCAGTCGAGCAAAAAAATCCTGGGCAAGCAACGGATTGTGTGGTGGATAATGATGGCTACCTCGTTTGTTACCATGGTCGAATGTATGTTCCGAGAAGTGACGAGTTTGAGGAAGAGAATACTTGATGAAGCTCACCTTTTCTCCTTATTCTATTCATCCGGGCGGTGACAAAATGTACAAAGATTTGAGACCACAATTTTGGTGGCCTAGGATGAAGATTGAAGTGAAGGAGTATGTTAGTAGATGTATTACTTGTCAGAAGGTGAAGATTGATCATCAAAGACCCGGAGGTTTACTGCAACCTTTGGAAATTCCTCTGTGGAAGTGGGAGTCTATTTCTATGGACTTCGTGATGGCTTTACCTAGAACTTCTAGTGGAAAGAATGCCATCTGGGTTATTGTAGACCGTCTAACCAAGTGTGCCAGATTCATACCTATCAAAGAAACTTGGCGTATAGATGGTTTAGCTGATGCCTATGTGAGAGAGATAGTACGCTACCATGGAGTTCCTAAAGATATAGTTTCCGATCGTGATCCGAGATTCTGTTCCCGATTCTGGACAGCTTTGCAAGAGGCCATGGGTAGTAAATTATTGATGAGCACAGCATTTCATGCGGCTACTGATGGGCAAACTGAGAGAACGATCCAGACTTTGGAAGATCTCCTTCGTGCTTGTGCTTTAGATTTTCATACTTCTTGGGAGAAATGTTTACCTTTGGTGGAATTTTCTTATAACAACAGTTATCATGCATCTATCAAGATGTCACCATACGAGGCTTTATACGGTAGGAAGTGCCGTAGTCCTGTTTGTTGGGATCAAGTACAAGATGACCATATGTTGAGTCCCGACATTGTTACTGAAACGATCGATCAAGTTCAAGTCATTCGTGAACGAATGAAAGCCGCTCAAGATAGACAGAAATCCTATGCCGATGTTCGTCGACGACCGCTTGAATTTGATGTTGAAGACCGCGTATTCCTTAAAGTGTCACCTATGAAAGGAGTGAAACGGTTTGGAGTGAAAGGGAAGTTGAGTCCTAAATATATTGGACCGTTTCGTGTGCTTCAAAGAGTTGGTTCTGTTGCTTATCGTCTGGAATTACCTTCGAACTTGAGCAAAGTTCATGAGGTGTTCCATGTTTCTCAGTTGAAGAAGTATATCAGTGATCCGAGTCATATTATTCAAGAAGAAGTGTTGGACTTGGAACCTAATTTGGCTTTGGAAGAAAGGCCGATTCGTATACTTGAAAGGGCTAACAAACAACTACGAAACAAGGTGGTACCCTTAGTTCGTATCCTTTGGCGTTGTGGAAACGTCGAATCAGAAACTTGGGAACCCGAAGCTAAAATGTTAGCTAAATATCCCGAACTCTTTGCTTGAGGTAAATTTACTTCTTCCTTTCCTATTTCTATTCGATTGATTTTCGAATATTTCGTTCCTTCTATCAAATATCACTTCTTATAGATAGATTACTATAAGTTTTAGTTAGAAATTTTAGGCATAGATAGTAGAATTAGTACCGAACTAAAAGCTTTTGGAAATATTTTATGATTTCAAGTATTTTACCGTCAAGGAATGTTGAGACTCGTTATTGGAGACGTTCGATAACTAGTTTTCTCATTTATTGATGCGAAAATGTACCTTTTAAAGTCTTTGACTTGGGACGTCGATGTTCTTAACGGCCGACGAGAACCTTCCGTTCCATGGATAAGATCCTATATTTATATTACAAGTATATTTGTAACAGTTTTGAAATAGACCTACATATATGTTACGTTCCTTCTTCTAAGTTTCGAGGACGAAACTTTTTAAAAGGAGGGGTGATTGTAACAACCCGAAAAATACCAATTTTTCTAGTAAAAAATATTTACTAACACTTTTCAGTAGAACTTAAGTTTTTAAAATAGGAAATTTTGTTCCGAGTCTTATTTTGAAATTCCGCGTTCGTATTTGGAATTTTTGAGGGATTCCATGAAAAGACCGTTTTTAGTCATCTTGGACTTTTCTTGACTTTTAAGTCGTCTGTGACTTTTCCTTGACTTTTTAAAGTCGTCATTGACTTTTTCTTGACTTTTAAGTCGTCCTAAACTTTTCTTGACTTTTAAGTCATCTTCGACTTTTCTCGACTTTTCAGTCAACTTTGACTTCCGTTGACTTTTCCCGACTCGTTTCATAAGTATGAAGACCGAAATTTTATTTAAAAAAATAATATTTTTGATTTATTTTTATTTAGATTTATTAAGATTTATCATAATTTAATATAATTATTTTGAATTTATTCGGAATTTAAAGAATAACGTTTACGGTTTTAACCGAACGTCATTTAACTATTCCCGACGCATCGTAATGCGCGCAACAAAATCGAAACTCGACTTTGGCATGAGTCACGCGCCCATGTCATCGTTTTCCACTCACATGAGATAGTTTATTCTTTTGATTAAACTAATAAGAATATCTTAGATATTTTCAACTTTATCGATCAGTTAACGAAAATTACGCAAATCGAGCAAAAACAGACCCGATGCTCACCATACCACTCGGCTCAAAAGTCCTCTAATAGCTCTTGATATTTTCATTTCTTTTGATACAATAATCATAATATCTAGATATTTGTGTAATTAACTTTATCGTTAATTATATTCACTCGTTTACCGTAAAATAATTATTAAACGCGAGTCAATTACGTAACAACAATTTCAAAACCCGACATCCTCATTGGCCTATATTTACACGGCTCCAACCACCATCACTACTCACAAACACCTTTTCATTTTACAACAAATCAAATTAAGATCAAAACATCACTTTATTTGATCGTTCTTCGTGTTCTTCGTCGTTCATCATTTGTTCTTCATCGTTCTTGAGCAAAACCTTCATAAAATCTTCAATTCTTAATTAAATCCATCCTAATTTATATTTCTAAGATCTCCTCTTCGCTCCTCATCTTCCCGTACGGTTATATTCCAATTCCGTCAAGATCATTTTCAACACTTTAATTATGGAAATTCATATTTTAATTCTAATAATGTTTTCCTTGTTATTTCTTATAGGGGAAGACTTTGAAGACGAGTTTGGAGACTCGTATATATTGGGTGAAGATTAGTAGAAGGGTTTTCTTATTTATATACTTCTTATATTTTGGTGCTAAGTGATTTTGGCTAGCTAAGGTAAGAATTCCGTTTTACTCGACGAATTAATGTCACATAGCCTTAGTTTTGTTTTTGTAGGTTTTAGTTTTGTTCATGTTATGGTTATGTATGATTTTAGTTAGTAACTTAGCTTTAAGTTTTGTTTCTTTTGATTTTGGTTCATCTTTATTTTTTGTTCATCTTTTTATGATTTATGGATTTTTGTTAGTAATATGATAAGTAATGGTTATTATTGTGTTTTATGAATTTTTATGATTTTCCATAAAGTTATGATTCTTATTTTGTTTAGGAAATTTTAACAAGTTTAGTGTTCTTGAGGAATTTTGATGATTTTTAATAAGTTATGATTTTTATGTTGTCTTATTGTTCTTGATGATTTCTATGTTGTTAGGAATTTTTATGTTGTTTTAGTGTTCTTGATGAATTTGGATGATTATTCATAATAATGATTTTTGTATGATGGTTGTTAAAATGGGTGTTTGATAATTGAAAACATGTTAGAATAAATTTGTTGTTGTTTGTTGGGTGAACCGTGGAGAGGGCAAGAACCGGACCAACCAGACCGGTCAAGGCCGGTTCAGACCCGGTCTGGGTTGGTCCATGGTGGGTCCGGGTTTTGGTCTTTGGGTTGTGTCGATGTTTGATTGATTGGTTGTTGTTTTGACGGGGTTTAAATATGTTAAAGCATGCGGGAAATATTGGAAAACGGTTTTTTGAAATTTTAGGCAAAACAGCCCATTGAGCCCAAATCAGGCCGTGAGGCCCAAATCAGGCCCATGTGGGTCCGGTCCAACTCAGCCCGTGGGTCCCACTTTGGGACTTGTGACGGTTTTTGAGTTATCGTCATTTTTATCGCGTTTTGTAATAATTAGCAAGCGAGAAATATTAATAAGTAAAATATTTAATTAAAAAGGGTTTTCATTAAATTATTATTTCTCACATGTTAGAAATTATAAGACGAGATCGTAGTTAATTGGATATCAGTTAAGTCAAACGGGGTTCTGGTATGTTATAATAATTCACATGTTAGAAGTTAATAAAATAACATGTATTGAATATGTTGATTTTATGTTCAAGTCTATGTGGAAAAGACTCTGTTTCTAGCCGGTTTGATCCAACGGGTTTGGTCAAACTAAGATCTAGTCAGCCCCGATTTGACTGATGACCCGTCGCGGGACTCGGGTCGGGGATTTGTCTTCAAGTGAGGTTGTATTTAATTATGAATTAGCCTTAGTAGATATGAGGCGCTATGATATTTGATTATTATTGATATGCAATTAGTCACATGATAGGATGTTTTTCCCGTGACTGTTTTATTATATGGTTGGTGTCGTGTTGACTAAGTACCCATAGAGAATTATGAGTATATGGCGTCTGGACCATGCTAATTCTAAATGAGTAGCTTGGACCACGACATTGATAGGTCCGTACTGTCTTTAACGAGTATATAGTTCATGGTTAATAGCTTTTGTGTCCCGGCTTGGTGGGTTTATATCCAAGTCGGGGCATGGCATCCTAAGAGTTCCGCTTTGGGAAGGGAGCCAGCTTAAGTACTAGCCATCTCTGCTTAGGGGGGCGCCTAGTAGAGTTTCTCATAGACGGTTATGTCATGGGACGGGGAATGGAATAGCTGTGGTCGCTAGGTCTGATCAGTCTAGGACTAGGATGTTTTCCTACCTTGTGGTATAGCCTCGAGTTACAGAAGTCGACTATTGACGGTTCTAAGAACTTATGCCTGTTTGTAGAGGTATTGTCTTTCAGTGTATGTATGATTCTATGAGTTCTAGAAGGTGAGATGCAAGCCGGCATAGGATTGAT
>JAIUZE010072395.1:0-11542 GCA_022085475.1 Heliosperma pusillum
CTAAGAGGAGGGAAAAGAGACGTGAGAAATGAAGAGAAATCGGGTCTGTTTTTAAGCGATTGCGGAATTTAAGTTGACAGACCGATAAAGTTACAAATATCTTAGATATTTTTATTAGTTTAATCATATTAATTAAAAGATCTAATATGAGTTGAAAAAAAGTGACATGGGGCGTGTGACTCATGTCAACGTCGGGTTTCGGGACCTAAGTTGACCCGGGAATAGTTAAATGACGTTTGGGGTTAAATCATAAAACCTTATTATAAATTCCGAATAAATTCAAAATAATTTTATTAAATTATCATAAATTCTAATAAATCTAAATAAAAATAAATTAAAAATATTATTTTTTTTAAAATAAAATTTCGGTCTTCAAAATTACAAGGCGAGTCGGGAAAGTCAACGAAAGTCAAAGTCGACTTAAAAGTCAAGAAAAGTCAAAGATGACTTAAAAGTCAAGAAAAGTTTATGACGACTTAAAAGTCAAGAAAAGTCAATGACGACTTTTAAAAAGTCAAGAAAAGTCAAAGACGACTTAAAAGTCAAGAAAAGTCAAAGATGACTAAAAACGGGATTTTCATGAGATCTCTCAGAAATTCCAAATACGAACTCGGAATTTCAAAATACGACTCGAAACAATAAATTCTATTTTAAAAACTTAACCTTGCTGAAAAGTATCCTTAAGAAATTTACTAGAAAAATTGGGTACTTTTCGGGTTGTTACAATCACCCCTCCTTTTAAAAAGTTTCGTCCTCGAAATTTAGAAGAAGGAAAGTAACATATATGTAGGTCTATTTCAAAACTGTTAAAAATATACTTGAAATAAAAATATAGGGGCTTATCAATGGAACGAAAGATTCTCGTCGGCCGTCAAAAACCTCGTCGTCCAAATCAAAGACTTAAAAGATACATTTTCGCATCACTAAATGAGAAAACTAGTTATCGAACGTCTCCAATAACAAGTCTCAACACTCCTTGACGGTAAAATACTTGAAATCATCAAAAATTTCCAAAAGCGATTAGTTCAAAAATTCTATAGTAAAGGCAATAACACTACTATCTATACCTAAAATTTCTAACTAAAGCTTCTAATAACCTATCTATACGAGATGATAATTGATAGAAGGAACGAACTATTCGAAAGAATAAATCGAATAGAAAGAGAGAAAAGAGAGGAATGAATCACCATACTATCTTCCATCTATGATACTTCAAATGTCTATCGTAACTCAACAACACTACCTGCACTAGAATCTAGCCCTCAAGAGAGTGCAATATATCCTCAACATTTTCCATCATCAGATTCCTTCCAAAATATTTCCTAAGCATGACACATCGAGTAATAACTCTCAATTATTCAGATTCAATTAAAATCTTCTAAGATCCATCTGTACGGTAAACTCATAACTAACAACCTATGTAAGATTCATTACGAACTCTAATCTTCTTAGTTCCTTCAAAACTCTTATTGGAAACCACCATCAAAATATTTATAATTAGGGAACAAGACCGCTAACAACCATAAGGTAAAAGAGATTTACCATGAAATCCTTTGATCCAATTTATTCCAAAAATTCATTCCTCTAAATTATTAACAATTAACCTTCTCATCCTCAAAAGTTAAATCTCGAAACCTCAAAGAGATTAGTCACACAAATCTCGATTCACTTAACTTTTGCCAAACATAGAGCAATGTGACCGTAATCAATTTATTTATCTCTTCCAAACTCTCAATACATCGGTTTTCGCTTATGACAATATTCCTCCAGTTTGGTCATCCCAATCCAAAATTCCACAAGGTAATTATTCCCGTTAGGGTCCAACATTTAAAGACCATAATTTCCCAAGTAACACAAAAAATCACTAAAATTCTTAACCTCAACTACCAACTATCATTATGATTATTTCGATCCTCAAAACGATATTGCAACATTAAGCTTTCATAGTCTAAAACCACTAGGAAAGTTTCATCCTAAGTTTATCCTCAAATCCTTATAATCATCTGAACATGAAACTAGCTTAATAGGATGGTTAGGTACCATATTCGAAACTCCTTCAAAACACCTCCACTAACCCTTACGATAGTTAAAAGAAAACTACCTCTCAAGAGAGTAGGGATAAAAGATCATGATACTAGGAACATTAGGAAGCACTATTAAAGACTAAGATAAGAAGAAATTAAAAGACGAAGGCGAGAAAAGAAATGAGGTTGATTTAAGGAAGTGAAACTACCAGACACTATCTCTGGACGGTAAAGATATAGGAGTACTTTCTCCAGTTGAAGCTTTGAGAGGTAATTTATCGGGTTATCTCCTCGAAATAAAGGATAAAGAAGCTCCCGTATCTAATAAAATTAAACACGGTATTTCTTAAATTGAAAACATACCAGTCATAACGTCTGGTTTAGCATCGGCCTTAGTGCGGCTCATTAGAATTCTACCCTTCGGTCTCCCAGAAGTATCTGGTGTAAAAGCTGTCTTCTTCTTTTCAGGACATATATTAGACTTATGTCCCGGTTTCCGACAAGCATAGCACACAATTGGCTTGTTGAAACAGCCAATACCTGGATGCATAGGCAGCTTGCACCCAAAACAGATACGACCCTTAAGATCGTGGTTGCTCGGGAAGAATGGACGTTTACTCTTACCATCGGCATTAGAGGAAGAGGAAGCGAAACGTCTTTTGTCATGGAAATTTGACCTTGGATTGAAAGAGGAAAAAGGAGAGGGACTCTTCATCTTTGCCCCATCACTAAAGGCCTTCATGGAGTCCTCGGCCCGAAGGGCATCATCATACAATTCTCCGAAAGATGTAGAGCTCCTCCTTACTTTGCTTTGGAGCAAAGCACTTAGCTTATTACGATAGTAAAAAGCTCTATCTTCATCATCATTTATGAGTCCTGGCGCAAAACGAGCAAGCTGGTTGAATTGAGTAGTGAAGTCTTGGGTCCTCAAATCACCCTGCTTGAAATCGATGAATTCTCTGAGTCTTTGCTGAGTGAGCTTCATGGGGCAAAATCGGTCCTCAACAAGAGACTTGAAACATTCCCACTCGAAATTGATTTCTAGAATAGCGGGGGGATTGGAAATAGACCACCAGGGCACCAGTAGTCTGCCTCCCTTACCAGGAATAACTGAGCAATCCTTACCTTGTCCTCTTCAAGGACTTGGTAATAGTCGAATTGGTTTTCCAACTCTTGAAACCATTCCGAGAGCTCGGTAGGGTCCGGCTCACCACCATAAGGCGTAATATTGCTCCTAGCAATTTGGCTAGCCACCCAAGCATAGCCTTCTTGGCAATTGTCTTCTCTATGAGGAGGAACTTGGTTGGCACTAACATCCATCTCTTCTATATGAGGTCCAACCATCTTCATAAGAAACAAAACAAATTAAGTTACTCCTAACAATTAGCATAAACAAATAGACTACAACATAAATCCTAATCTACCCATCCTACCATTCTATCTCACAGTTTATTATTTTATTAAGGTCAAGTTATTTATACAAGGGTACACAAACGTGCGTCGGGAGCAAAAATGCTCTGATACCAACTGTGACACCCTCAAATTTGCGGAAAGAAAAAAATAAATAATTTAACTAAATAAAAGATGAGAATATATAACGAAGGTGTCTTAAATAAAAAGGTTCAACAAAAAGGAAATAATATTATACAAAATACATATCCAAAACGGGAGACATATCTCCCGTATAAATACGGAAATAAAAGAGTGTATAATAATATACAATCCTAAAGAACCGAATATAGGTCCAAGGTAAATACTTCGCTCGCTAGCTCGTCAATGTACCCAATGTATGCATCACAAACCTGCCAACCGCATTAAATATAAACACGGAAGCCACAGTCAGTGGGGAGTAACTCCGAGTTCTCCCAGCCACGAAATGTCGAGTTTAATTAAACATGAATAACATAAAAGCAATGTATATGGGAAAATACAAAACTTTAACATATATGATATGCTTTTCATGTTATGAAACAAATAACGAACATTAACCTACATATGAAGGCTAAGCTACTCATGCAAACTATCATGTGAATCAGTTAACAATCGGTAATCCAAACTCTATCAATCTTAGCCGGCTTGCATATCACCTTCTAAAACTCATAGAATCATACAAACATGAAAGACCAATACGTCTACAAACAGGCATAAGTTCTTAGAACCGTCAATAGTCGACTTCTGTAACTCGAGGCTATACCAAAAGGTAGGAAAACATCCTCGTCCTAGACTGATCAGACCTAGCGACAACAGCTATTCCATTCCCCGTCCCATGACATAACCGTCTATGAGAAACTCTACTAGGCGACCCCCTATGCAGAGATGGCTAGTACTTAAGCTGGCTCCCTTCCCAAAGCGGAACTCTTAGGATGCCATGCCCCCGGCTTGGTATCAAAAGGCCCAAGCCAGTGACACAAAAGCTATCAAGCTGTAAACTCCCTATGCTCGTTAAAGATAGTAAGGCCTATCAATGTCATGGTCCAAGATACTCATTTAGAATTAGAATGGTCAAGACGCCATATACTCATAATTCTCTATGGGTACTTAGTCAACACGACACCAACCATATAATTAAACAGTCACGGGAAAAACATCCTATCATGTGACTAATTTGCATATAAATCATAATCAAATATCATATCGCCTCATATCTACTAAGGCTCATTCATTCATTCATTAAATAAAACCTTACCTGAAGACAAATCCCCGACCCGAGTCCCGCGACGGGTCATCAGTCAAAACGGGGCTGACTAGATCTTAGTTTGACCAAACCCGTTTGATCAAACCGGCTAGAAACAGAGTCTTAGCCATCGAGGCTTGAACTTAAGAATATCACATTCATTTCATGCTATTTCATTCTATTTCTAACATGTGAATTATTAATTCATACAAAAACCCGCTTGACTTACATGATATCAAATTAAACTAAAATATCGTATTATAATTTCTAACATGTGAGAAATAATAATTTTATGAAAACCTTTTAATTAAATATTTTACTTATTAACATTTCTCACTTGCTAATTATTACAAAACGCGATAAAATAACAATAACTCAAAAACCGTCACAAGTCCATGGAAGGGACCCACGGACTGTTTTGGGCCGAAAATAAACCGGCCCAATTTGGGCTGTTTTGGTTCAACATTTTTAAAACCGTTTCTTAATATTTTCCCGCATGCTTAACATATTTAAACCCCGTCAAAACAACAACTAAACAATCATGTATCGACCCAAAACCCAAAGACCATAACCGGACCAACCCAGACCGGCCTGGACCGGGCCTGAACCGGCCTGAACCGGCCTGGTTGGGCTGGTTTTTCCGTCCATCCTCCACGGTTCAAACAACCACAATTCCAAATAAATTCTAACATGTTTTTAATTAACAACATCCATTTTTAACAACCAATTTAACCATCCATCATACAAAAACCATGGTTATAAATAAATCATACCAATATGTCAAGAACACTAAACATATTAAAAATTCCATACAACATATAAATCATACTACTTATCATGTTACTACAAAAAATCATAAGTAACAATAATATGAAATAAAACAAAAGATTGAACAAAAAAACAAAAGAAACAAAAAGAAACAAAAGCTATTAAACATTAAACGTCGAGTTCGAGTAAATAGGAATCGTAACCTAGCTAGCAAAATCATAGTAGAACAAAAATAAGAAGTAAAGAAAAACCAGTCTACTAATCTTCCCCTAATATATACGAGTCACCAAACTCGTCTTCAAAATCTTCCCCTATAAGAAATGACAAGAAAAACATTATTAGAATTAAAACTTGATTTTCCATAATTAAAGTGTTGAAAACGATTTTGTCGGAATTGAAAATAAACCGTACTTGAAGATGGAGAGCGAAGAGGAGATTCTAGAAATATAAGTTAGGACGGATTTGAATAAGAAATGAAGGTGTTATGACGATTTTGCTCAAGAACGACGAAGAACGATGAAGAACGACGAAGAACGATGAAGAACGATTAAAGAAAGTGTTAATTTGATCTTAATTTGATTTATTGTAAAATGAAAAGTTGTTAGTGAGTAAATGTGGTGAGGGCCGTGTGTTTATAGGGAAAATAATGAGTCGGGTTTTGAAATTGTTGTTACGGAATTGACTAGGGTTTAATAATTATATTACGGTAATTGATTAGATATAATTATATATTAAGTTAATTAAATTAAATATCAAGATATTATGTTATTGTAATCAAAAGAAAGACAAATATCTAGTCCTATTAGAGGGTAAGAGTGCCGTGTGAAATGGTGATTGTCGGGTTTGTTTTGTAAACGGTTTGCGAAATTTTCGTTGACGGATCGATAAAGTAATAAATATCTTAGATATTATTATTAGTTTAATCATATTAATTCAAAATATCTAAAGTGAGTGGAAAAAGGTGACATGGGCGTGTGACTCATGCCAAAGTCGGGTTTCGGGTTTGTTTGGGGATTTTAGATGACTCGGGAATAGTTAAATGACGTTCGGGTTAAAACCGTAAAAGTTATTCTTTAATTCCAAATAAATTCAAAATAATTATATTAAATTTTCATAAATCCCAATAAATCTTAATAAAAATAAATTAAAAATATTATTTTTTTAAATAAAATTTCGGTCTTCAAAATTACAAGGCGAGTCGGAAAAAAGTCAACGAAAGTCAAAGTTGACTTAAAAACGGGATTCTCATGGAATCTCTCAAAAATTCCAAATACGAACTCGGAATTTCAAAATTCAACTGGAAGCAATAAATTCCACTTTAAAACTTAAACAAGCTGGGAAAGTATTCGTAACACTATTTTCACTAGAAAAAAATAGGGGTTACTTTTCGGGTTGTTACAATATAGTCCACGAGTTCATTATTAACAAAGTACAACCTCAAGTCAAAAATCATCATTAACGTCCCAAGGTATTTCCATCATAGCTCACATCATCGAATCTCGCTCATATCTATAATCCTCAAAGTATATGGTTCAACTTACAACGAAACCTTACTATTCAAACGAGTCTACCGATACCATAGAGAAGATCATATCTTTAAATCCAAGAACTATAGCCAAATGCTTTTCCACGAAGCCTATACTCACAAACACACAATAGGAAACCACAAGACGTCACTTAACCTCAAAAGTATTTCGCACCTCAAGATATCATTCAAAACTTCTTATTTACACCAATTAGACATATCATAAGCATGGTCTTCAAAACAATACTAAACTTCTAAGTCCAAAAGACTAAATTACTAATGAGTTAAGAAGTCATAACCAACTCATTCAACCTTACACCATCGAATATCAAGAGCTATTTACACACAAGTCATGGCAAGCATTAATACATTAAAATTATTAAACATACCTTACCACACTTTCCTCAAGGATACCAACTCTTGCCACTAGAGGAGAACTTAAGTCTACACAATTTTTTTGAATCCCAAATTCATTCTAATCAACACTAACACTCCACTAAGTCTAAAATTCTTCCGACCAAGTACAATATGCCACAAACAAAAGGGTATGGTGTCCACAAAAGGTCACATAAGGAAGTTGGTGGTACAAATTGATAAGGAGGAGGAAAGTAACAAGAATAATTTCCAAGGGGAAAAGAAGTTAGATGATAAAGAAGCACTTAGATAGAAGGAAGAGAGCATAATACATTAAGGACGAGAGAAAACATCGATGAGGAAGAAATACACTTCAATTAAGCTCGTCAATCTTCAATCTTCGGTAGAGGATACTTCTTCTAGGTAACACAATGATCCACCTCAAAACGGTAGATACAAACAAACATAACATCACTCAACACAATCACCAAACAAGTTAGAACCTAACAAACATCAAGTACACCAAAGACTACCACCTTAGGTCCTTAAGTCTACCCATCTCTCATTTATTATTTCAAAGTCAAGTAGTTTAAGTTTAGGGTTCACGTGTGTAGGTCGGGAGCGATAAAGCTCTGATACCAACTGTGACAACCCTCGAGAATGCGGAAATAAAACATACAAGTATGTGATTTAATTAGCGAAAATACGGTATTTTAAAAACCTTTATGCATGCAAGATAGAAAATACGAGGAGTGTCAAATATTACAAACCAAATACAAAATACTACAAGAGACGTAATCTCTCAAAGTGTCAACAAAAGACAGCGTTATTTAGCATCTAGCTAAGGAACGTCTAGAGGTGTTTCATCCAGGGACAACGCCCGCTAGCTCACACCCGAACCCAAAATAACACAAGCAAAAAGCCAACCAAATCAAGCAACCTGTTCATCCATTAAAAACGTGAACGCCGTAGTCAGTGGGGAGTAACTCCGGGTTCTCCCAGCCATATCACATTAAACATACATAAAAGGAAATACAAAATTAGAAGCATGCATATATAGATATACATGTGAGATACGATAAGTATAGATAGGCAATTCGATATATAATGATAAGAGCATATGGAATACAAATCCGAATCCACCATGTTATACAAGACTCGGGAAAGACACTATTAGGCAACCGAATACACTCACTAGGGCTTGCATCTCACCGTTAGCGGTATAAGTTTGACAAGATTGAGACTCGACAAACAAACCATGCCAAGTCATGGTATGACCATGAATAATCAATCATGTAATCACCCATCCACACATAACAATACAATGACGACCTCTCTCACGGTAAATGAAACGCACTAACACCGTGTACATGGCAAGTATGATTAACAGGCATCCACGGGAGAAAAACATTCCCTGAACGCATACACGATGACATTTCGTATATGTAGACTAATTTCCTCCTGGTAGGAACGACGATAATAATACGGTTCCTAATCTAAATCTGGCCAGACTCCCATAATCGCATTTTCTGGTTCGACAAGCGATGACATTTCGCATCCAAGACTCGGTCAATCATTGACGCCGAGTACCCCAAATTTGGTAGAATAATTCACGAAAGAGGCGGAAAAGAGCTCGAGCCACATAACAAGCGGTACGCTACATGCAAATAACACCACCTCGCAAGTACACAACATTTGACGGCAGGGTCGATCAACGCAAAGCGTTCGCCTCCCAACAACGTCGTCGTATGCCCACTAACACATGCAATTAAGCAGTAGGATACATCCCCGTTCCGACATTCCAGCCTTATGAACGTGGAGGTAGCCAAGGGAATGAGAGTACAAAGCACATGACAAAATAGTGCTCAAACCGTATCATTTGTAAAAACCGACTCAAAGTGGAACATACAAAAAACCGTCACAAAACAGGTGATACAAGCGAAAGAAATACTCCCTCCTAGTCACTCATTTCTTCCCCTTTCCCTTTTACACAAAAATTAAGGAATTGAATTTGGACCACACAAAACACAATACCCCAAATACAAATCAATTTAGACCACACAAAACACACAGCCCCACATCCAAAAAGGGAAGGAGGGAAGAAAACCCGACTTACCCAATAAGGAAAGAGGGGAGAAATGACCGACTAGGAGGGAGTATCATATATTCAAAACATTAATATTATAAGTCACTACGTAAAATTATACGATAAACGAACGATCGGAATTATTATATATGAAATCATAAACAAGAAATACAAACAAAGACCAGCAGGTGCCAGCCGGTCAGGTGGACCGGCTGCCGGCCACCCGGCTAAGGCCAATCATCATATGAAAAACAAAAGTGAAATGTCAGTGTGTCCCAGCCGGTCAAGGGGACCGGCTGCCGGCTACCCGGCTGGGACTAAAGGATCATGAGAAAAACAATGAGGAAATGTAGGGGTGTCTCAGCCGGTCGGCTGACCGGCTGCCGGTCGGCCGGCTGAGACCAATTATGTGCCAAAATTCTACGTAACACATTTAATATACAGCCACTGCCCAAGCCGGTGGGCTGACCGGCTGCCGGTCGGCCGGCTGGGGTCCATATTGCACGAAAATGCCAATTTTCACTAAGTATCAATATTCAACAACAATCATCTATGAACATAAATCATCCATTCTCATCTAATTTCTCAACTAACCACATCCATCAACAACAACACAAGTCCTAAGCATACTAACCATAATCTAAATACGATTACTAGCCTAGAAAACACATAAAACACGTAAATGATATCGAGTAACCCTTCACCGTTACCTTTATGCGTCTTTAATGGATTTCTAAGCCTTCCTCAACTAGATAGAATTCCTTAACGGGGGCTTGGAGGTCACCGCCTACAATTAGATGATAAAAGATGAATATAATTCACCTTTGAGAAAGACGGATAAATTAAAAACCATGAAAGACGGTAATTTTATTACCAATTAAGATAGAGGACGATAAGAGGGGAAGAATAAGACGAACTTACGTGAATTTGAGCAAGAAACGAACGAGTTATGGCAATTCTAAGACGGATAAAAAATGGAGGCAAGGTTTTGGTTGGTTTCTTAGTGATGAAGTAAGAGTTGAGTTGAGTTGTGTTTGTGTGAGGGTGTAACACCCGGAAATGTACCCTATTTTTCTAATAGAAATATTTTACGAAATCTTTTCAGTAATTTTAAGTTTATTTAGAATTTTATGTTCCGAGTCGAATTTAGAATTTCCGAGTTCGTATTTGGAATTTCCGCGAGATTCCATGAGAACCCCGTCTTAAGGCGAGTTTGACTTTCCTTGACTTTTTTCCTTACTCATACTCTAACCTCCTTAACCTAATTCATTACTCAAACACAAACCAAATTACTTCCTCCTTAAGAAATCTCAAAATTTTGCCTCCCTCTTTATTTTCGATCTTTGAATCATCGTATCTCCTTCGTTCTTTGATAGAATTTGCGTAAGTTCGTCTCATTCTTCTCCCCTTACCTTCCTCTATCCGTATTGATATTAAAATCATCGTCTTTCTCGTTTTTCAATCTTTCCGTCTTTCTCAAGATGAATTTCATTCATCTTTTATGATCTATATGTAGGTGGTGACCTCCAAGATCCCGATAAAGTCTACTTTCTAATTGAAGAGGAGCTTGACGAGTAGTGAAGACGCTTAAAGGTAACGGTGAAGGGTTACTCGATATCATTTACGTGTTTTATGTGATTTCTAGGATAGAAACCGTGTTTAGATTATGGTTAGTAAACTTATGATTTGTATTATTGTTGATGGATATTGTTTATTGAGTATTCACATGAGAATTGATGAATTAGAATGATAGTCGATAATTATCAAAAGTCGATCCTTGGTGAAACAAGGCATTTTCGTGTACTAGGGACCTCAGCCGGTCGACCGGCAGCCGGTCAGACCACCGGCTGGGGTACCTGCTGTATATTATTGGGATTTTACGTGATTTTGGAATATGAGGTTGGGCTCAGCCGGTCAGACCACCGGCTTAGACACCCTGTAACAACCCGAAAAGTACCCAATTTTTCTAGTAAAAATATTTACCAACACTTTTCAGCAGACTTAAGTTTTTAAAATAGGAATTTGTGTTTCGAGTCGTATTTTGAAATTCCGAGTTCGTATTTGGAATTTCTGAGAGATTTCATGAAAATCCCGTTTTTAGTCATCTTTGA
>JAIUZE010072396.1:0-21715 GCA_022085475.1 Heliosperma pusillum
TCCAAGTTCCTTTGATCGGAATAAATCTAGCACACTTGGTCAATCGATCAACAACAACCCAAACGGCATCTTTACCTCCAACGGTTCTCGGCAAAGCCATAACAAAATCCATTGAAATAGATTCCCACTTCCATAGCGGAATATCCAACGGTTGCAGCAATCCACCGGTCTCTTGTGTTCAATCTTCACTTGTTGGCAAGTCAAACATCTCCCAACATAAGAACCAACATCACCCTTCAAGTTTGGCCACCAAAATTGCAACCTCAAATCCTTGTACATCTTATCACCACCGGGGTGAATAGAATAAGGGGAAAGATGAGCTTCATCAAGAACTCGCTTCCTCAAATTAAGAGCATTAGGAACAAATAAACGACCATGGAAACAAAGAACACCTTCATTATCAAACTTGAAATCCTTACCTTTACCTTCAAGAATTTTGGCTTGAATAGACTTGTAGGTAAGATCATCAACTTGACTTTCACGGATTTCACGGAGGAACACAGGCTCGGCAATCATAGCACCAATATGAACAAATCCACGCTCTACAAACTCCAAACTCAATCTTCGAAACTCAGCACAAAGATCAACAGGTAATACATGCAAAGCATTCAAAGCATGAGAAGCTTTCCTACTAAGAGCATCTGCAACAACATTCGCCTTTCCTTCATGCTACAATAACTCAAAATCATAATCGTTCACCAATTCCAACCATCTTCTTTGCCTCATATTCAACTCTTTTTGAGTAAATATGTACTTCAAACTCTTGTGATCGGTGAAGATACAACAATGAACTCCAATTAAATAATGTCTCCATACTTTCAAAGCATGAACAACAGCGGCCAATTCTAAATCATGAGTAGGATAGTTCACTTCATGAACTCTCAACTGCCTTGAAGCATAAGCCACCACCTTCCTATTTTGCATAAGAACACAACCCAATCCCATTTTAGAAGCATCACAATAGACATCGAAGTCTACTCCATCTTCAGGCAAAGTCAACACCGGAGCGGTAGTTAACCTCTTCTTTAACTCTTGAAACGCTGCTTCACAACCTTCATTCCATAGGAATTTGGTTTCCTTCTTCAACAACTGAGTCATAGGTCTAGCAAGCTTAGAGAAATCTTTGACAAACCTTCGATAATAACCAGCTAAACCAAGGAAACTTCGAATCTCTCTAACATCAGACGGACTCTTCCAATCAACAACGACCTCAATTTTAGAAGGATCCACCATAACACCTTCTTTAGAAATCACATGCCCAAGAAAGGACACCTTAGGTAACCAAAATTCACACTTAGAGAACTTAGCATACCACTTCTGACGACGTAGAACACCCAAAACAATCCTCAAATGAATAGCATGCTCATCTTCGGACTTGGAGAAAATAAGAATATCATCAATGAAAACCACCACACACTTGTCAAGAAACTCACTAAATGTGCGGTTCATCTGATCCATAAAGATAGCAGGAGCATTCGTCAATCCAAATGGCATTACTTTGAACTCATAATGGCCATACCTCGTACTAAAAGCGGTCTTTGGAATATCAACATCTCTAACCGGAATTTGATGATAACCGGACCTCAAATCAATCTTCGAAAAAGTAGAAGCACCTTTTAATTGATCAAACAAATCTTCAATTCTCGGTAAAGGATACCTATTCTTGATTGTAATCCGATTCAATTCACGATAATCGATACACAACCTCATAGAACCATCCTTCTTTTTCACAAAAAGAACAGGAGCACCCCACGGCGAGGCACTAGGTCGAATAAAACCCTTTTCAATCATATCATCCAACTGCTTTCTCAACTCTTTCAATTCAGACGGGGCCATACGATAAGGAGCTTTGGCTATGGGTCCAGAACCAGGAACAAGATAAATAGAGAATTCAACATCACGCTCGGGAGGAATCCCGGGCAAATCTTCGGGGAATACATCAACGAATTCTCGAACAATAGGCACATCTCCAATACTTGGCAAAGAGGTATTTGAAGAAGTCACAACACACAAGAATGCTTGGTGACCTTTTCTAACCATACTTACCAACTTCATAGCGGAAATTAAAGACACACCTTTACGGGGATGAGATCCCTTATAGGTTATTCTAACACCTAAAGGACTCTTTAAGAAAATCTTTTGGTCACGACACTCGAACCTAGAATGATACATAGCGAGCCAATCAATACCTAAAATAATATCAAACTCTCCTAGAGGAAACTTAAGGAGATTCGCGGGAAAGATAGAACCCGAAATAGATATAGGTACATTTTGATAAAGAGTAGAACAAGAGATAATATCTCCGGAAGGTAAGGATATGGGAGTATCCTCACTAGATGTCGGTTTGATTGATAATTTATTAGCATAGGTCGATGACACAAAAGACATAGAAGCACCGGTATCAAAAAGAATAAGACACGGTTGCTCTAAAATTGAGAACATACCCGTAATAATCTCGGGATGAGCGTCGGCTTCGGCACGACTCATGACAAAGATTGAACCCTTAGGCTTAGGAGGAGGAGGGGGCAACTTTCGATCGGGGCAATCGTCATAACGATGACCACCCTTTTGACAAAAGTAGCACACATAAGGTCGGTTGTTACATGCCACACCGGGATGGTATGGAAGTCTACAATGGTTACATTGACGACCTTGAGCTTGAGCTTGAGGAACAAAAGGCCTATGAGCCACATTTGAAGTAGCTCTAGGAATAAAAGGTGCAGGATTTCTGGTATAAGCATTGGAAGGAGGATTGAATCTCCTCTTGCTAGCATAAGAATTAGAAGGAGATGGAATAAACGACCTCTTCCCAAAAGCATTCGGCCTAGGAGCATAAGAAGGAGAGGGATTATTCATCAAAGCTTCATCCCTTATAGCCTTCATTGAATTTTCAGCCCACAAGGCATCATCGTAGAGATCTCCAAAGGACGCGGTACCCCTTCTCACTTTACTTTGAAGAACGGCATTCAACTTATTACGATAATAGAAAGCACGGTCTTAATCATCACGGATAAGCCTCGGCGCAAAATGAGCGAGCTTATTAAACTCCGTAGTAAACTCTTGAGCGGATAGGTTGCCTTATTTAAAATCGATGAACTCTTTAAGCCTTTGCTGTTAAAGCTCCTTAGGATAAAATCTACCCTCCACAAGAGCTTTAAAGCAAGCCCAGTTAAAGTCCTCTTCAAGAACGGCAGTGGCACTAGTGATAGCCCACCAGTTGTCGGCTTCCCTCACCAGAAAGTGCTTTGCGATCCTAACCTTGTCCTCTTCTCGGACTTGGTAAAGATCGAATTGTTTCTCCATCTCACGGAACCAATCGGATAACTCCGTCGGATCCGGCTCTCCACCATATGGCACAATCTTACTCCTTGCAATTTGCCCCGCCACCCATGCATAGCCACCTTGATGGTTGTCCTCCCTTCTAGGGGGAACTTGGTTGGCATTAGCTAAAGCGGCATCTTGCTGAGCAAGAGCTTCCATCATAACATTCTCAGCTAATCGTGGTCTAACCATCTTCATAAGAAACAAAAACAAATTAAGTTACTCCTATCAATTAGCATAAACAAATAGACTACCAAGTAAAGTCCTTAACTTCTACCCAACTCTCTCATTTATTATTTCAAGGTCAAGTAGTTTAAGTTAGGGTTCACGTGTGTGCGTCGGGAGCGATAAAGCTCTGATACCAACTGTGACAACCCTCGAGAATGCGGAAATATAAAACAAACAAGCATGTGAATTATATTGCGGAAATAGGTAGTTTTAAAAACTTTTATACGTGCAAGTTAAATAAAACGAGGAGTGTCAAAATATTACAAAATAAATGCGGAAAATATAACAAAGAGACGGGGTCTCTTAAAATGTTAGCAAAGAACAAGTGTTTAACAAAACTAGCTAAATTCGTCTAGAGGTGAACTTCCAGGGACAACGCCCGCTAGCTCACACCCGAACCCCAAAATATCATATCCAAAAAGTCATCCATGCACGCAACCTGTTCATTCATGAAAAACATGAACGCCACAATCAGTGGGGAGTAACTCCGGGTTCTCCCAGCCATATCACATTAAACGTACATATAAGGAAATACAAAAGTAAAATCATGCATATATAGATATCCATGTGAGTTGCGATAAGAATAGATAGGTAATTCGATAAATAATGATAAGATCATATGGAAATCAAATCCGAAACCATCATGTTATTCAAAGACTCGGGGAAGACACTCTTAGGCAACCGAATACGCTCACTAGGGCTTGCATCTCACCGTTAGCGGTATAAGATTGATAAGATTGAGACTCGACAGACAAACCAAGTCCAGTCATGCGATGATCACATTAAAACCAACATATTATCATCCATTCACGAACCAAGACATTGACGGTGTCCAATCATGCAATGACCATGAACAATATCATGAAATCACGCATTCACGAACGACACAAGACGACAACTCTCACGGTAAATGAAACGCACTAGCATCGTGTACATGGCAAGTATGATTAACAGGCATCACGGGATAAACATTTCCCTGAACTCATACACGATCAACATTTCGTATATGTAGACTATTTTCCTCCTGGTAGCACGACGATAATAATACGGTCCTAGTCTAAACCTGGCCAGGATCTCGGAATAAACGTGTTCCGATTCGACATGCGATAAACATTTCGCATCCAAGACTCGGTCTTACAATATATATGCCGAGTACCCCAAATTCGGTAGAACAATTCACGAAAGAGGCGGGAAAGAGCACAAGCCTCATAACAAGTGGTACGCTACATGCAAATAACACCACCTCGCAAGTACACAACATTTGACGGCCGGGTCGATCAACGCAATGCGTTCAACTCCCAACAACGTCGTCGTATGCCCACTACACATGCAATTAAGCAGTAGGATACCTCTCCGCTCCGACATTCCAGCCTTACGAACGGGAAGGTAGCCAAGGGAATGAGAGTACAAAGCACAAGATAAAATAGTGCTCAAACCGTATCATTTGTAAAAACCGACTCAAAGGGGGACATACCAAAAACCGTCACAAAACATGTGATACAAGCGAATGAAATATCATATATCCAAAACATGAATATTATAAGTCACTACGTAAAATTATACGATAAATGGATCATGCGAACTATTATAAATTACGAGTTTTAGAAATTATAGGAAGAATATACAGCCGTGTTCCAGGCCGGGCAGGGGACCGGTGGCCGGTGGGCCGGCTCAGAACACAGGCAAAATTCCAAAATCATAGAAAAACAGAGAAAGTGGTCCAGGCCGGTCAGTGGACCGGCGGCCGGTCGACCGGCTCAGAACCCCCTATACAAAATTTCCCAAATATTCAAGGATGTTACTGATGTGTTCCCAGCCGGTTGGCAGACCGGCGGCCGGTCGACCGGCAGGGAGCACCAGTTCATCCGAGAGCCTTCAATTCATTTCCAAATCATTTCAATTCTCAAATATACTTCTAATAATCATCAACAATCATTATACATCATCCATATTCATCATATAACAAAATTCATTAATCATACCATGAATTCTAGGCTTCCTAATCGTATTCTAATACGATTTCTAGCATATAAAGCATGTAAAACACGTAAATGATACCGAGTAACCCTTCACCGTTACCTTTAAGCGTCTCTTCTAATCGTCAAGCTCCTCCTCAATAAGGTAATAGTCTTTGTCGGGATCTTGGAGGTCACCACCTACATAAAGATCATAAAAGAAGATGAATGAAATTCATCTTGAGAAAACGGAAAGATTGAAAAGCGAGAAAGACGGTGATTTTAATATCTATACGGATAGAGGAAGGTACGGGGAGAAGAATGAGACGAACTTACGTGAATTCTATCGAGTAATGAATGAGCTAGGACGAATCAAAGATCGAAAAACAATAGGGAGGCAAGGGTTTGATCTTTCTTAGAGAGGAAGAAATGTGTTTGTTTGAGTTTGAGTAGGAAAAATAGGTTAAGGAGTATGAGTATACGTAAGGAAAAAGTCAACCAAAAGTCAAACTCGCCTTAAGACGGGATTCTCATGGAATTTCTCGGAAATTCCAAATACGAACTCGGAAATTCTAAATTCGACTCGAAACTTAAAATTCTTAATTAAAACTTAAAATTACTGAAACGATTCCGTAAATTATTTCTACTAGAAAAATAGGGTACATTTCCGGGTGTTACACCTTTAGTGAAAATCTTGTGGAGATGTGCTAATTTCGAAGAAGAGACTTGGGAAACGGAAGCTTCTATGCGTAGTAAATACCCGAGTCTATTCGATTAAGGTATCTTTCTTTCGCTCAAGTTTCGAGGGCAAAACATTTTAAAAGGTGGGGTGATTGTAACACCCGTAAATGACCCTATTTTTATAGTGAAAATATTTTACGGATACTTTTCAGCGAAATTTAGTTTTAATTTCGAATTTAATTTCCCGAGTCGAATTTAGAATTTCCGAGTTCATATTTGGATTTTACGCGAGATTTCAAGTGATTCCCGTCTTAAGTCGTCTTTGACTTTTTCTTGACTTTTCCACTTACTCACCTCATACTCCCCTTTAACCTAATTCATTCCACACAACTCAACTCTTTCTTCTTCCTTAAGAAAACCAAAGAAAACCTAGCTTCCATTTCTTCCATGCTTAGAATCGTCATAACTCTTTCGTTTCTCGCTCAAATTCACGTAAGTTCGTCTTATTCTTCCCCTCTTATCTTCCTCTATCCGTATTGGTAATAAAATTACCGTCATTCTCGGTTTTCAAACTTTCCGTCTGTCTCAAGGTAAAGTATATTCATCTTTTATTAATTATTTGTAGGTGGTGACCTTCAAGATCCCGACAAAGACTATTTCTTAATCGAAGAGGACCTTGACGCGGAGTGAAGACGCAATAAGGTAATGGTGAAGGGTTACTCGATATCATTTACGTGTTTTACATGCTTTCTAAGATAGAATTCGTATTTAGAATACGATTAGTAAGCTTAGGAATTGTATTATTGATAATGATTGTTGTTAGTTGATGATTTTTGATGATGATTATTGATTGTTGATAGTTGTTAGAAGTGAATTATGAAAATTGAAAATGATTGAATGTATGTTGAAGGCTCTCGGGTGAACTGGGGTTCCCAGCCGGGTGACCGGCCGCCGGTCTGCCCACCGGCTGGGAACACATCAGTAGGAAAGTTTGGTTTTTGTGTATAGTGATGCTCCCGGCCGGGTGCCCGGCCGCCGGCCCCCCCACCGGCCTGGAACACACTGCCTTTTCTTTGTGATTTTTGATTTTGGCATGATGCGCAAGCCGGGGTACCGGCCGCCGGTCCTCTGACCGGCCGGCAACACGGCTGAGTATATTTCCTTATACTTTCTAAACTCGTAATTTATAATAGTTCGCATGATTCGTTTTTCATATAATTTTACGCAGTGACTTATAATATTAATGTTTTGAAAATATGATATTTCATTCGCTTGTATCGCATGTTTTGTGACGGTTTTTGGTATGTCCCACTTTGAGTCGGTTTTTACAAAAGTTACGGTTTGAGCATTATTTTGTTATGTGCTTTGTACTCTCATTCCCTTGGCTACCTCCACGTTCGTAAGGCTGGAATGTCGGAACGGGGAGGTATCCTACTGCTTATTTGCATGTGTTAGTAAGCATACGACGACGTTGTTGGGAGGCGAACGCATTGCGTTAATCGACCCGGCCGTCAAATGTTGTGTACTTTGGAGGTGGTGTTATTTGCATGTAGCGTACCGCTTGTTATGAGGCTGGAGCTCTTTTCCGCCTCTTTCGTGACTTATATCTACCGAATTTGGGGTACTCGGCGTCATTTGATTGACCGAGTCTTGGATGCGAAATGTTTATCGCATGTCGAACTGGAAAATGCGATTCCGGGATTCTGGCCAGATTTAGACTTGGACCGTATTATTATCGTCGTCCTACCGGAGGAAATTAGTCCACATATACGAAATGAACTGAATCGTGTATGCGTTTAGGGAATGTCTTTATCACGTGGATGCCTTTTAATCATACTTGCCATGTACACGGTGCTAGTGCGTTTCATTTACCGTGAGAGATGTCGTCATTGTGTCGTTATGTTTGGATGAATGATTATATGATTGATCATTGAATGACTTGGCATGGTTTGTTTGTCGAGTCTCAATCTTATCAAACTTATACCGCTAACGGTGAGATGTAAGCCCTAGTGAGCATATTCGGTTGCCTAAGAGTGTCTTTCCCGAGTCTTTGTATAACATGATGGATTCGGATTTGTATTCCACATGCTCTTATCATTATATATTGAATTGCCTATTTATCCTTATCGTATCTCACTTGTATATCTATATATGCATGCTTCTACTTTTGTATTTCCTTTTATGTACGTTTTATGTGATATGGCTGGGAGAACCCGGAGTTACTCCCCACTGACTGTGGCGTTCATGTTTTTTGATGGATGAACAGGTTGCTTGCATGGATGGCTTTTTGCTTGGTATTTTGGGTTCGGGTGTGAGCTAGCGGGCGTTGTCCCTGGATTGAAACACTTCTAGACGATTTAGCTAGTTTGTTAAACACTTTGACATTTATAATATTTTGAGAGACTTCGTCTCTTTGTTGTATTTCATACTTTAGTTTGTAATATTTGACACTCCTCGTATACTTCTTCTTGCATGTATAAAAGTTTTTAAAAGCTTCATATTTTTGCTATATAATTCACATACTTGTTTGTTTTATATTTCCGCATTCGCGAGGGTTGTCACACTAGGGTTCACATGTGTGCGTCGGGAGCGTCTTAGGCTCTGATACAAACTGTGACAACCCTCGCGAATGCGAAAATAAAACATAACAAGCATGTAATTTATATAGCGGAAAATACGGTGTTTTTAAAACTTTTTACATGCTAAGATAAAATACGAGGAATGTCAAATAAATACAAACTAAAATAGAATATGCTATAAAGAGACGAAATCTCTCAAAATGTTATCAAACATCAAGGTTGTTAGCAACTAGCTAAACATCGTCTAGGGGTGATTCGTCAAGACCAACGCCCGCTAGCTCACACCCGAACCCAATATACAACAAGCAAAATCCATCCAAGCAAGCAACATGTTCATCCATGAAAAACATGAACGCCACAGTCAGTGGGGAGTAAGTCCGGGTTCTCCCAGCCATATCACAAGAAACATACTTAAACGGAAATACGAAAGTAGAAGCATGGATATATAAATATACATGTGAAATACGAGAAGAATAAATAGGCAATTCAATATATAAAGATAGCGGTACATGAAGCACAAAACCGTACCCATCAGATTATAGACAAACTCGGGGAAGACACCCTTAGGCAACCATACACTCACTAGGGCTTGCATCTCACCGTTAGTGGCATACACTTGATAAGATAGAACTCGACATATGAACTGTACGCATCAGATTACAAATAGACTCGGAGAAGACACTCTTAGGCAACCATACGCTCACTAGGGCTTGCATCTCACCGTTAGTGGCATAAGCTTGATAAGATTGAGACTCGTCAAACAAACCATGCCAAGTCATCCAAAGATCACAAATAATCAATCATATAATCATCCATCCAAACGTACGAATACGTTGACAACATCTCTCATGGTAAATGACACGCACTAGCACCGTGTACATGGCAAGTATGATTAAAATCGCATCCACGGGATAAACATTTCCCCGAACGCATACACGATTCAATACATTTCGTATATGAAGACTAATTTCCTCCCGGTAGGACTACGAATACGGTCCTAGTCTAAACCTGCCCAGACTCTCGGAATCACATTTTCCGATTCAACATGCGATAAACATTTCGCATCCAAGACTCGGTCAATCATAGACGCCGAGTACCCCAACATCGGTCAACCTTCACTAAAGAGGCGGAAAAGAGCACAAGCATCATAACAAGCGGTACGCTACATGTAATGACACCACCTCGCAAGTATACAACATTTGACGGCCGGGTCGATCAACGCAAAGCGTTCGCCTCCCAACAACGTCGTCATGTGCCCACTAACACATGCAATTAAGCAGTAAGGATACGCTCCCCGTTCCGACATTCCAGCCTTACGAACGTGGAGGTAGCCAGGGGAATGAGAGTACAAAGCACATAACAAATAGTGCTCAAACCATAACAAGTGTAAAACCGACTCAAAGTGGGATATATGAAAATCCGTCACAAAACATGCGATACAAGCGAATAGAATATAATATATTCGAAACATTAATATTTAAAGTCATTACGTAAATTTATACGATAAACGAACCATGCGAACTATTATAAATTAAGATTTAAGAAAATATAAGAAAATAACTCCAGCAGGGTGTCAGCCGGTCAGGGGGACCGGCGGCCGGGCACCTGGCTGGCGCCTCATGAACAAACCAAAATCAATAAAAATACAGCGAGTTCCCAGCCGGTCAGGGGGACCGGCGGCCGGGCACCCGGCTGGGAACAACACAACATCAAAATATAAGTTTCATTCTGCAGCGTCCCCAGCCGGTTGGCTGACCGGTGGCCGGGCACCCGGCTGGGAACACTTCTACCCGAGAAACAACAACACTTCAATAAATCTTGAAGAATCAATTATAACTCTCATCAATTACCAACAATCATCAACAATTATCAATAATTATTAACACACAATAACCATTATCAACCAACACAATTCCTATGATTACTAATCCTATTCTAAATACGATTACTAACATAGAAAACACATTAAAAACACGTAATGATATCGAGTAACCCTTCACCGTTACCTTTTAGCGTCTTCAACGATTTCAAAGCCTTCCTCCACTAGATAGTAATCCTTATCGGGGTCTTGGAGGTCTCCACCTAAACAAAGACGAAAAAAGATGAATATAGTTCACCTTTGAGAAAGACTTATAAATTGAAAAGTGAGAAAGACGGTATTTTATTACCAAATAAGATAGAGGACGATGAGAGGGAAAGATTAAGACAAACTTTAGTGAATTTAAGCGAGTAACGAAGGTGTAGCGATGATCTTAAGATCGATCAAGAATGGAGTTAGGTTTTTGGGTGGTTACTTGGTGAGGAAGAAGAAGTAAGTGGAAATGAGGGAGAGTTAGGGCTTTAATGGGAGTATGAGGGAGTAAGTGGGAAAATGGGGGGAAAACCCCATAAGCGCCTTAAGACGTAACTTACTCGGAATTTCGAGTAAAGTCCGAAAACGAACTCGGATTTCTAAATTAAACACGGGAAATTTAATTCTAGACTAAAACCAAAATTTCGCTGAAAAGTATCTGTATAATATTTTTAAATTACAAATAGGGTACATTTGCGGGTGTTACAATGGCACTTGTCCCTGGTTGAGGCACCTTTCTTAGGCTTAGGCGAGCTATTCTCAATAGCTTTTCCGTTGCCTTTGTAGGTGGAGGGCTTCATCCCCTTGCTTGCACCTTTCTTGAACTTCCCCTTACTTTTGTTATGGATGTGAAGTACATCATTGGTGGTGCTAACGTTTAGCCCCATGTCTCTCTCCGCTTTCACAAGCATTTTGTGCAATTCATGAAGAGAGGTTTGCATATTTTGCATATTGTAGTTTACCCTAAACTGCACATATGCCTTGATTTTACCCAAGGAGTGTAGTACGCGGTCAATAACGAGTTGTTCGGAAATGTCAACCCCTTGCATTTTAAGAGCCTCGACATGCTCAATCAATTTGAGTACATGAGGACTAACCTTTTGGCCCTCTTTAAGATTCATGTCGAAAAACGTAGAAGCCGTCTCATATTGAATGATCCCAGGAGCTTGTGAAAACATGGTCACAAGCTTGGCATAGATCTCATAGGCTGTGCTCATCTTTATGGCACTCCTTTGGAGATCGGCCTCCATAGAGAAGATCAAAACATTTTTGATCGCGGCGGCTTCCTTTTGGTTAGCCTCATAGCCTCGCCTTGCGGCGGCGGTTGACCTTTCATTAGGTGTTTCGGGAGAGGTTTCGGTAAGGTAACGAAGCTTGTCGTCACCTTCAGCGGCCAAGCGAAGTTGCACATCCCAATCGGCAAAATTAGCGCCATTCTTTTCTAACTTCCATCGATCCCTAAAAGATCGAAGCCATGAAACGTTTGTGAGAGTTGGAGCGTTGGTATTTGGAGTTGCCATTGCGAATAAATAATATTGATTTCAAAAATGAGATGAAGGAAATGTTAACATTTATCGAATTAAATACTTGTAAACATTTTAAACAAGTTTTTATTAACATTTAAATAGTGACCTCTACCCAACTATTATAAATGATTCCGATATCCAAATTCATATCAACTTGGGCACGGTGAGCCAATTTATCCCTTCTTAACATAATTCGGTGGATTAACTCTTTAATCGATTCTACATTAGAACTCTCGGTCGATAATATTACTTTAATATTTATCTTAAACCCGGAACACATGCGGCTACGCTCGCGAATACTTCCGTTGAGCTCAATCCAAATTTCGAAATAATAACCTTTATTACCCCACTTACCCAACGTAACAAGTTTAGCACCCCGGTGAGCCGAGCCTACTTCCTTGCGAAATTGGGATTCATGGGTTCTACTATTTGGTAAGGCTAGATCTCAATTATTTATAATGAGAGGTCATGTCAATTAATAATCTATCATGTTTAAGTGAATTAAATCGATGAATTAACGATAATTTTAATTGACACGGTCGAATACTCGATAAAATATGCATGTCATGTTATGGCGATTTGGCAATGCATGCAAACATATTAAATAAAATGCAAACATAAAAGAAAACTCCTAGTATGGCCTTTCATAGAATAGAAAATCATATAATCTATTACAAATTTTGAAACCAACTCCTTTGGTCCCTTGATCTTCATAAGCACGCCTCCCAAGGTCACCGTCTCTCTCTCGGAACTTTTTTCCGAATGGCACCGTATTTGGGAAACTCCAATATTACAAATAATTACAAAATATATATAATAAAATTTCAATAATTTTCTATTATACATTTGGAAAATAAAATAATACAATAAAAGTGATACGAGATCACAATAAATTACAACTGAATCAATATTCCCTTACATTCCGGGCAATATCGATTAAAACTAAGGCCATACAAGGATTAAATTACATAATTCAAAATTACATAAACCAAAATATGACATTCATAATAAATATGCAGCATAATAATATGTATAAAACATGCTCATATTAAATGACAAATCGCTCTATTTAACAGTTTATATCGAATATAATCCGGTTTTACGGAAATGCGTGATAATAACTTGTTAAAATCACCAAACAATACTTAAATCATATTTAAGTCCAATTTAATTATCCCAACTGATTTAGGACTCAAAAATTAGTCATCACTCAATTTTTTGACTATAATTCAACTTGTTGTTATATAATTGCTCAAAATTAGACTTTAAAATCATATTTTAATCAAATAAATCCAAATTTAATTACAATAATTTCAAATTTTGAATTTTAAATTTTTGTACATTCTGGAATATTTTCATGACACTCATAATGTCAAAAATCATGGTTAAAAATTTGGAATCGTTTTTGAGAAAAATCGGTTGCGCTTTATCGGTTTTATCAAATAAAATACGTAAAGCATGAGAAAATTAATCAAATTAAATTTTTAACTTAAGATCTTAAATGTGGGACATTTATAATACCAGGAAAAAATTTATCTTGACATGAAATTTATTTAAGCTTTATTTTCTAAATAAGTCACTATTTATGCCATTTTTACATTAAAAATTCATAAATAATACTAGACAAATCATATGAGTCTGAAATTTTCCAGTCTAACAGAAACGCATTTATGTGACAACATGATAAAATTTCATAGTCAGATACAAAGCGGGAGTATTTTAAACTATTTGATCTTTATTTATTCCATTTTATCATATAAAAATCATAAATCATGAGAAATAAGTCCACCTCACACACAATTTTACATACAGTAAGTCAAATATATTTGTTATATTGTGTAACAATTTCACGGTCATAATATATGTCTAACTATTTTTAGCATTTTAAATATCATTTTACTCATTAAAATGTAATAAAAACACTAAAAATCATATTTGAGCAATATAAATTTCCATAAATCATCAAAATGACCTAAAATCATATTAGGACCAGAATATATTGACATGCAAATAACTTTGTAATTTTATCTTATAAAACACAAATTACTAGTTTTCTTTAAGTTACAATAACTCGAAAAAACTATAAATCTATTATGCATGCAACAACCAAAACTCTTGATACCGCTTGTAAGTTTCTTAAACTCGATATTAGATATTTCTAATATAAAAACATTAGTAGTTTACTCTTAAACTATTTGGACCTTATGCATGCATAACATTAAAAACAAGGATAAGAAGAAACATTTTTCTTACATTGATTTAAAAGGATTTTGGGCACAAAATAGGACTCCTTCCTACTTTGTTCTTGAGCTTATAATATTAGGGATGAATTTCCAAGTTCTTAGTATAAGAACACTCCTTTCGCTGCACCAAGACAATACCCAAAACTCTACATTATTATTACTATAAGTAACATAATAGTAGCCCTTAATTATATATTTCTAATAACTCTTATTACTACCCATAGTAATTTTATTAGAAATTTTATGAACTCAAGTTTTAAGAAAAACTTCTCAAGTTGTTTCTAGTGTGAGAGTATGATATTAAGAGAGATAATCATATATTTAAAACTTATGAGATGAATGAATACAAATAAGGAGAAAAATATCCTTATTTTGTAAGGCATGACCGGCCATCAAGGCATGGGGGAGGGTGAGCATGCCTCACATTTGTCTTCTCAAAGTACTAGGCTTAGGGCTAGAATTAGGTGCATAATCATTTTGTCTAATCTATATTAGATTAATAATTAGAAACCAAATCCCTCTTTTAAAGCCTTAAAACCGGTTTTACAACATGAAATTTACTCAATCCAAAGACACATATTCTAGCTAAAGAATCCCATAACACATTACACTTATTCTCTGAGCCTTACAAACGGGTTATCCAATCCACTAGAGAAAAGATGAAGCAGCAACGACTTAAGAAAGGATAAGGAATCTCAAGGAGAACACGAGAATAATCAGGCACGAGATTATAAGAGAGGAACGCTTGAAAATAACGAGGTCATAAGCAGAGACAAGGCAGATAGTAGAGTTATGAAGATATCCGAGTAAGAAAGAAAATATGAGAATGCGATTTCTTAAAGATCAAACTTGACAAAAACATCCAAGAATGGAAATGAAAAAGGACAATGGCACGAGTAAAGTTTTAAGGTTTAATCCACAAAATTTCTCCTTTCAGACCTAGGGTGATAGCAAAGCAACTTAATTATTCCTTTACAAAGGTCTCTCACAAGGGATCATCATACCACGTATAATCATCAAAGTAAGGTACACCTAGATTTGATAAATCGACTACAACCCAATTCATCCATCCGTTCACATAACACGGATTCCCAATTGCGGAATTGCAACTCAAGCATAGTGACATTCTCTCAACTCCAAAAATTTGACACATTCTCAAAGGTTTCACAACCGAAGGACTAACGAGAAATTCTTCATACTAATCTGTGTTCAACTCCTATGCCCCACAAGGTAGAACACCGAACAAAACGTCATCAACAACATCCTAAGGCATCACCGTCATAGCTCGTCTAATCAGATTCCACTCATGTCCATAATCCTTAAGTAACATGGTTTAACTTATCATGACGACTTACTACCTCAACTAAGTCTCCGATACCATGATATAAGATCATATATTTAAATCCAAGAATTATAGCCAGACACTTTTCCACCAATCATATACCCAAGAGTACACACTAGAAAATCACAAGAAGTCACTTAGTCTCAAGGGCATTTCACAACTCAAGGTATCATCCAAATATTCTCACTTAGAACAACTAGCTCCAACTTAGGTATGATCCTCACGACACTCTAATATTACTAAACTCCTAAGTTCAAAAGATTAAATCACTAATGGGTTAAGAAGTCCTAGCCAACTCATTCAACCTTACACCATCAAACACCATGAACTATTTACACATGAGTCATGGCGAGCGTTAAGCATTAAAATCATCAAACTTATCTGACCACACTTTCCTCAAGGATACACCACTTAACACTATGGGGTGAACTTAGATCTACACCATTTTCCTCAAATCCCAAATTCATTCTATCAACACTAAGATTCCACAAGGTCTGAAATTCTTCCGACCAAACATAATATATCACAAACAAAAGGTTATGGTGTCCACAAAAGGTCACATAAGGAAGTTGAGGGTACAAATTGATCAGGAGGAGAAAAGTTTTGGAGCTAGTGTCCTCCACAGTTAGTGTGATAACATGAATAAATCTCTTACAGGTTCACAGGGTATACTTAGTATTCTTATCAGTTGATTAACGTTTATCAATAACGGTTGGCTTGCTAGGAGTTTGACGTTATTGTCATTTTAATGGCGGTGATCAACTGGTCCCTAAAAGTCACACCTAAAGGATGTGTCTGGGAGATGTTATTATATGAATAATATAATCATATTGATGCCTTATTATATGACTAAAAGGTTAGTCGATGTATATGACTAAAAGGTTAGTCAATGTAATGATGATTCGATTATTTAATAACGATTAAATAATATTAGCTGAGACGAATTAAATGTAATTCGTAATTGAATATAAACCGTTATATTTAATCAATGTATATAATATAAGCTTAAACAAATTAAAATGTTAATTCGTAATTAAACATAATATGTTATATTTAATTCGCAAATTATAAATATACGGATATTTATAGTTGTCATATATATTATATTACATGATAATATAACCGAAAAAGGAAAGAAAAAAAATAGTATTTTTCTACTCTTATTTTTCGGTTAATAGGAGTTAATAATAAGGGAAAAAGATCTCCTAATTATTCTCTTATGGTAACTACGTCAAAACCCTAATAACAAGAGGGGTAAAAAGAGGAGAGACTCCTCCTTGACTTAGTGGAGGCTCACGGCAGAATAGAACAAGAGAAGAAAAAGAAAAATTTAGATTTTCCTCTCTAATTCTCTCGATCATTCATCATCACACAAAAGAATAGTTAGCAGTAACTTTTCTCTAAAATTCTAGCACAAGCAAGGCATATCTTGGAGCAGCTTGGGTGCAACAATTAGGAGAATATCGATTTCGATATTGTTCATAGGCCAAATTTGCAAGGACCAAAGGTTAATTCTAAATTCCTATAATTTTATATTATGCAATTCATTTATGACTCGTAATTCATATACTATAGTTTCGTTATAATCCGTAAAATTAATGACGAAATATACCGATATTTCCTACAAGTGGTATCAGAGCCAAGGGCTACGAAATTATTTTATATGTTTTCATAATTGATGAAATATAAGATTAGAAATATTTTTTTGTTTTTTTTTTATTTCTGCCGAGAGAGAAAAATAAAAAATTGTACTGTTCACAGTACTATTCATCCGTGAAGAAAAAAAAAAATTGCCTTGTTTTTCCATTTTGATTCATTATAATTGTTGTTTTAAATAGTTAAGACGATAACATGATGAATTTGTAGTTGTTTTGATTTAATAAGGATTAAATTAAAATGGAAATGGAAATCGATTTGAATGTTCATCGCTATATATTTTTCGGTATTCATTGATTTAGATATTCATTTTAAATTGTTAAATGGAATCATCTAGTTTGTATCGATATTTAATAATGATTAGATGTTGATATTTTGTACCGATCTTGAAAATATTAGTAACATCAAATTAAATTGTATATTTTAAATAAATAAAAAAAATTTCGTGGCTGCCAAAAAGAAAAAAAAATGTTTCGTTTTTTTTTATTATTTTTGGTTGAAAGTTTTTTTTCTTATTATTCATTATAATGATTGTTGGACCAATTTCATAGTTTTGATAATGACATGCGTTTACGTAATAATATGTTTTACTCGATATATCATATGCGTGTAATTGTGTGTTTTAGTCTTATTATAGCTAGCAACAATTATGAGAAGAAAGATCAAAGTTAGACATAACTTTGATAAAGTCTGTGAGACAAAGTTATAACAACTTCAGGAATAACTTTGGAAGTGAACATGGAATTTATAGCTAACCAGGCATAACTTTAAAGAAAATCGCTTCAATCAAGATCTACATAAAACAACACGAGACTCAAGATGGAGGGTCTTTGTGATCAAGATCAAGAGATGATCCGTATACTGAAGATCTTTGTGAAGATTAGATAGTATAGGTCGTCATTCGGTAACTATTCCATTCGAGAGATTTTATGTTCAAAGTTATAGCTTTAGCCTATGATTTTGGATGATAAAATATTGATGCATGATTTTGGAAATAAAATGTTTTGAAATGTTTTCATAAGTGAAAGAGTATTTTTATATTTATCAAAAGTTTTATTAGAGAATATAATTATGAGATTCTATTGGTTAGTAATACAACTTGTGGGTTGTCATGCTACCTAGGGTTTCTAATATATTCTATCTCAATTTGTTGTTAATCTAATTAGCCCACCTAGTGTTTGAGCCACCTAGGGTTTCGTGAAACCTAGTGTTTGTGCCACCTAGGGTTGCGTGCCTCCTAGGGTTTCGTGAGCTAGGAATCCGGCCTCCATAGGTTTGTTTTCCTTGTTTACCTAATCTAGAATTCTACTATATCTTTACAACAATATTTTGAGATATTAAGATAAATATATTTCTATAAGATAAACCAAATAATATTTTGAGATAAAGATATTTCTAAAAGATAAGCAAGTATTATTTTATGATAAGATAAGTATCTTTATTAAATATCATACTAGGGTTTTAGATCTATTATGATTCTACTACTATAAATACTCATTCACATACAAATTGCAAAAGACACGAAATACACAACATTCACACGGCTATTTATTTTACTTGTGTTGATTTTCCAAAATCGTTTTAAAGCAAACATTTGAGCAAATATTTATTATTTTTAGAGTTTGTTTTTAAAAGAGTTGTGCATCAATTATTATCAATCGCTTGAGTGAAATACGTTATTGGATAATAGTACATCATTATAAGCTTACAATTCTTTAACGGGAATCTGTGTGAGTTATATTGTACTTTCTTATTAGCGTAATATAGTATAGAGTATTTAGCGATACTCACCTTGAGTTATAATCATAGTGTTGATTATACGAGTGGGTTGGTAATTTTTGTAATCCGTATAAAGGTACTAAAAATTATTAATCGAGAATAGTGGACGTAGGTTTCAACGTGTGAAACTGAACCACTTCAAAAATCGTGTGCCTCTCTCTTATCTCTTTACTTTTCGTTATTTCGTTATTCGCGCTTAATTTGATTAATTAATTAGTTGATTTTAATTCATAAGATCAAATAATTAATTACATATCATATAAATCAAAAAAGTGGGGCTAGTTTTTAATACTCAATTCACACCCCCCCCCCCTCTTTCGTATTCGATCAATAGACTCCACAATTGGTATCAGAGCCTCGTGCTCTTGATTGCCTTACAGCAAGGAGTCTGATCCATTTATCTTTTTATTTTTATTTATTTTCCGCTGCATTTAATTTTATTTAATGGATTCCAAACATCTGAAGTGTCCCGTATTCGATGGGAAGAACTACAGTTTATGGAAAAATATGATGACCCATTTCATAAAGGGTAACGACTGGGAGTGTTGGCTAATCATTAAGAATGGTCCTAATAAGATCATGCTTGGAACGGCTACTGGCACTTCCATCGAAAAGAAAGAAGATGACTATGTTGAGGCAGATTATAAGAAAGCTGAGAAAAATTCAAAGGCTATTAGTCTGTTGCAAAACGGCATGACCCATACTGAATTGGATCGTTTCTCATCTAGTTCTACTGCCAAGGAAATATGGGATGGTCTTGAGTTAGCTTATGTGGACAACTGTTGTCAAAAAGCAACGATGTGCACTACTTATGCAAAATAACGAACTTTTCTCTTTCTCCACTAGGAACAAATGAATCGCTTGAACAGCATTCCACTCGCTTTTCTCTAGTATCATTAATGAATTGAAAAATCTTGGAAAAAGTTTTGACTCCGAGGAAATTGCCAGGAAGATCCTTAGAAGTCTATCTAAACGATGGAGACCTAAGGTGACGGTAATTGAGGAATGTAAAGACCTATCTGACCTATCTTATCAAGAGGTACTTGGAACCCTAATGGCTCACGAAATTACTCTTGATGAAGATGAGGCAAATGATAATAATAGCAAGAAAGTGGCTCTACAAGCCGAATCTAGTGAAAGACATGATTCGGATCTTAAAGATGAAACAGTGTTATTTGCTAGACGTTTTAAGAAAAAATTCTTTAATAAACCACAAGGGAAAACGTTTAACAATAACACTAACAAATCTTACAAAAAGCCAATTGAGTCAAAAGGGTCTCTTTCAAGTCGTGGTTGCTTCAAATGTGGGGATAATGATCACATGATCAAAGATTGGCCCACATGGAAGAAAATCAAAGACAAAAATCAACGAGACAAAACCAAGAAGAAAATCAAGCAAGTGATGATGGCTTATTGCTGGGGAGATCTCGACACAGAGCACGACGAGTCAGAGGAAGAGGAAGTCGCCAACTTGTATCTAAGCAACGTCAGTCTTGACCTAATTTCTGACAGTGACAATGAAAGCGAATCCGAGATGTGTCTTGTTGGCAACTCAGATTCAGAACCAGATTCAGAAGATGACGAAGAGGTTAGTCATCTTGAACTTAAAAAACAAGTTAAGAATTTATCTAAGAAGTCTTTAATTAAGTATTTTGAAGAAGCCTTAGATCATTGTCATGAGCAGAGTCTAGAATTGAAAGATCTTAAAGAACAAATTCTTGACATGGCTGAGGAAAACCAACTTCTTAAGGCCAAAGCTAAAAAGCTCAAGTCTAAAGTTATGGCAACTTCAGCTATAACTTCAGACAAGACAAATGTTGAGAAAGAAGCTCTTGAGTCTAAAATTATAGCTAATGAAGCTATCATCTCAGAGTTGAAGCTCAACATTAAGCACCTTCAAGCCAAAGTTATAGCTAACGAAGTTATAACTTTAGAATTGAAGAAAGTCAATGAGCTTTTACAATCTCAAGCTAAGGCAAAGGAAGTTGTTATTCTTGATCATGAGAAAGTAAATTCTTTTCTTTCTCAGCAATTGAAAGATTTGAAGGCTGAATTCTCCCAAGCCAAAAGTCAACATAATGAGGAGAAACTTATCTTGAACAAACGTTTTAATGATTTTCGTGAAAATTTCAAAAAGAAGAATCCCTCCAAAGACTCGAATGTAGATCATTCGTCGTGTGAAAAAGAAATTCAGTCTTTGAAGGAATTGCTCCTACATGCACGAAAAGTTCATGATAAGTGGGAAGGAAGTCAGAAGGTCTTAGACTTCCTTACCGAACAATCTAATAATAACATGAAGATGGGTCTAGGTCATGAATGCTATAGTCGTAGATACCATGATAAGTGCAAATCCACTCCTTCTGACCGTGATTTCAGAAGAAGGAAGTATGTCAATCTTTCAGAATATCTGATTTGCAATTATTGTGGTCACAACGGTCATGTTAAAGATAATTGTGTTAAATATGTTAATGACAACAAAAATCAAAATGATTTTGTAAAAGAGCATGACGTGTCTAGTGTTAATGTAACAACCCGAAAAGTACCCTATTTTTC
>JAIUZE010072397.1:0-20698 GCA_022085475.1 Heliosperma pusillum
CAAACTGATCAGGCTGTGTTTTATAAGAGATTTTTCTGTTGGAAGAGTTCCAAGCAGAAAAGACTATTGGAAAGGTTCCAAGTAAGAGTGACATTTTCAAATATAAATGTCATGTATCCGCTGGAAGTGTTCCAGGCAGTTTATCATTGCGGATTTCACAACGGAAATGGAGTACATTGCATCATATGATGATGCATATGAAAGTAGCTTGGATTCGACAGTATTTGAGGGACTAGAAGTAGTTCATATAGCTGTATATCCTATCCCATTATACTGGTAAAACAGTGGGAGCTACCTTTAGGACAAGAGTCCTAAGTCTAGATTCAAACCTAGACACGTACTCAAAAAGTTTTATGTAATATGAGATTACGTAGACAAAGAGAAATAGCAATCAGAACGATGGGAAATATGCAAGTATTGCTAATCCATTAGCCATGCTTTTTGCAGGCTGAACATGATAGTCATGTCATTTCAATGGGGATTGAAATATGTACCTGAATTGGTAAAGATTATAAGATATGAAATTATTGATAGCGTATCAATTTTTCCAAATATTTGATAACGCCAGTCATTTTAGAGTTTTTCATCATTAAAAAACTCCTTTATTTAGTTTGACTAAATTTTAAATACTTTGTTTATCCGATTGTTGAAAGAAAGGTTTGGACCCTATTCAAGTGAATAGGACAAACTTAGTATTTTGTCCCTAGTCACTCAATGAGGTGACGTCTCGAAATGACTAGATTGTAAGTCGATCGATGGTTGGTTCATCACCATGGGGTCATGGAGATGACTGGTCGTTTACATAGACAGACTGTATGACACTCTGTCGGACAGTGACATTGTAGAAACCCTTAAATCAATTATTTGATGCCTGGTCGTGGCAGGGTCTTCTATATTATTCCTATAAGTCGATTCTTTTGACTGGCGACCGTCTATCTGAGTCGGTGCAGTTTCCGATTGGTTTGGTTGATGTTCTAGGTCGTGCCGTAAAAGGAGGCCGATGGACTTCTTCTGGATCATGGTGATCTGCATCATACAGAGTAGATGAATCAACAGGAATTGTCCACCCACGTTGGGTAAAAACATCTTAAGGCCACTCGAGGAGAAGTTACTGTAAATGCGTGGCCACGCTCGGAAATAGATCTATGGTAGATTTTCCGGTCAGACAGTTACTCTCCCTATCGAGAAAACCACTCTAGATATTGTCAATCGCAAGTGCGACCTGAAAGACACCTTGCGTTGAGTGGGAGATGTGATAAAGAGACAAGAGAATCGGTGACTCACACTTGTGTCAGACAAGTGGGAGATTGTTGGAGTAGGTGTCCTCCACAATAGTGCGCCACATAATAAATCTTATTAAGGAATATAATTGGGATATTTATTGACTAAATATATGATTAGTCAGTTGATTAACGTAAATCAATAACGGTTGACTAACTAGAGTTTGACGTTATTGTCGTTTGACGGCGGTGATCAACTGATCCCTTTCGGTCACACCTAAAGGATGAAATCCAAATAGTAACTAATTCTTTGTATACGATACAGTTAATTAGTACATTACATATATTCGATATGTTCGAGAGTTAATTATTAGAAATTGAGTTAAGAACTCAAATTCGATTAAACTTATTTTTCAATTATGCGATAATTGACTAATAAATTTATATCTTATTTTAATACGATTAAATAAGATTTAACTTAGTAATTAATCGTTAAATTACTAAATTAGTTGAGTTTTTGAGATAGAGGTAATTAGTTAATTATATTTACAAGGAGTTGTAAAATAAATTAACTAAGCATTGTGGGACCCATTATATATTGATATAATGGTAAAATATTACTTAAAATGTTAAGTACATATTATTTATTTAATTGACTCATATAATTGTTATATGATCAAATTAACACTTAATTATACAAGATAATTAACCATATGATCAATAAGTATTTGTGAGACAAATATCAAAAATCAAAATGGACCAAACTAGGCCATTGTGGCCGGTTAGATTGTAGTTACATGGTGATGATTGTTGTTCTTGTTTTTACTCTTTAGTTACTAATTGAAAGTGACATAACAAGTAGAATATAATCATCACATATACTACAACACTCCACTCCAATGCATGTGATCAAAATTGAACAAAATGAGAGTCCTTTTGGACTAATATGGTCCGGCCAAAATGGCCTTATAATGTGCAATTGTTGTTCATTTTTCATGATTTGATTTTGTGCAATTTTTACACTTCTCTCTAAAATCCTTCCTCTCACTAATAACTCTTATATACTAATATTTCCTAAGTATTACTAGTGTAATAATATAGTCTAATATTAGTAGTATATCATCTATCTTATTATCTAGTTAATAATAAGGGTAGATTATTTGGTGTCATCTTGGTGCAACTTGAAGGAGGTCTTCTACTTTGGAGATTTCTTGTTCATCCATATTATTAGCTCAAGAACAACAACAAGGAGTTCTTGTTGTGCCAATATTATTTCCATATCAATGTGAGGAAATTTCTTCTTTTATATAAATGTCTTTATATTTGCATGCATGTTACATAAATCATTAAATACTAAATTAACAAGTAATTTAGCAACTAATTAGAGGTGTCTAATTAAGGTCTATGGACTTTCATATATGTCGAGTCTCTATCTTATCAAGTATATGCCACTAACGGTAAGATGTAAACCCTATTGAGTATATAGTTGCCTAAGGGTGTCTTTCCCGAGTCTGTCTATAATCTGATGCTTACAGTTTTTTATTTCATGCGCCTATATCTTAATTTAATGAAATGCTTATTTATACTTCTCGTAATTCGCATATATATATATATATATATATATATATATATATATATATATATATATATATATATATATAAGTATACTTCTACATGTTTATTACCGTTTATATATGTTATTTGTGATATGGCTGGGAGAACCCGGAGTTACTCCCCACTGATTGTGTCATTCATGTTTCATGAATGAACAGGTTGTTTGGTTGGATCTTTGCTTGTTTTTGGGTTAGGGTGTGAGCCAGCGAGCGTTGGACTTGACGATTCACCCATAGACGTTCTTAGCTAGTTTACTAAACAACTTTTATGTTAGATCACGTTTTGAGAGACCATGTCTCTTTGTAGTATTTTATACTTTGGTTGGTATTTATTTGACATTCCTCGTACTCTTCCTTTGGCATGTAAAAAGTTTCAAAAATATCGTATTTTCAGCTATATAAATTGCATGCTTGTTATGTTTTATTTCCGCTATCGCGAGGGTTGTCACAAACAAAGTGACCAAGGGGTGAGTATACTAAGGCTATGATTCTCCAAATAGCTCAAACACAAGACACTATGATGGCCCAATTCCAAAATAGTGATTAAGTTAAAGGTGCGGCCATCAAGATGTTGGAAACTCAAATTGCTCAACTTGCCACATCCACTGCTCAAAGGCATCAAGGCCTATAACCTCCACAAAGTTCACAACCCCATAAAACTCTTAATGGCATTCCATTGAGAAGTGGTAAGCATTTTGATGGACCTTTCATTCCCATGGATGATGAGGTGGTCAAACAAAATTCAAAGCTTTGAGGGTGCTAAGAAGAGTGGTAAGGCAAGAGAGGAGCCCATAATAGTTGATGTTGATAAGGTGCCCACGACCAAAGTGAAGGAATCCGAGCCCCGAATCAAGATTCAAGTTCCTTTTCCTTAAATATTGGCAAATCATAAGGAACAAAGCAAGGTTGGTAAGCTCTTAGAATTTGTGAAGGATTTACAGGTAACGATACCTTTTACGGAATTGCTTTCCCAAGTTCCCTCTTATTCAAATTTTTTTAAAAGAAATCTCCAAAAAGAAGCGATCCTTCGATGAGGTTGAGACCGTAGCTTTCACTGAAGAGTGTAGTGCACTCTTACAAAATAAGTCTCCACCTAAACTTAAGGATCCTGGTAGCTATTCTATTTCTTGCACTATAGGCATATACACAATTGATAAGGCCCTCTGCGACCTAGGTGCTAGTGTAAGTGTCATGCCCTACTCCGTCTGTGAAAAACTTAACATGGGTTCTTTAAAATAAACAAATATTACTTTGCAAATGGCGGACCGTTCTATAAAACAACCTTTGGGTGTTTTAGAAGATGTGACCGTGAAAGTTGGCAAGTTTTTCATTCCTGTTGACTTCCTAGTACTTGACATGATCGAGGATTCTCAAATCCCATTTTTTATGGGTAGACCATTTTTCCATGCCGGGGGAGCGGTGATTGACGTCAAGAATGGGAAGTTGACTTTGGAGGTGGGAAGTGACCGAGTGACGTTTAGCATAAACAGTACCCTTATGACCCCAATGTTGGAAGAGTCAAGTTATTTACTTAGCACTATGGATTCTTCTATCTTTTCATCTATGCCTTGATCCTTACTGATGGATCCGTTAGAGGTAGATGTTGGTGTTGATTGTCATGCAGGTGAGGATTCTAAAAACACTAATGCTAGGAGTGTTAGGAGGGGCTACTCTCGGAAGAGCCTAAAATGGATAGAAAATGTGAAGAATGCTATGAAGGAAAGCTTGGATGGTTGCGAGCTCAAAGATAAAGGATGATCGATTAAAATGGTGGAAGTCTAGTAAGACTATAACTTGCGCTTCTCGGGAGGCAGCCCGTGTTTATATATGTTTTTGAAAATTTTTATCTATGTTCATTTTGGACAATTTCATTTAGTTTTGATGTAATAGTTAAGACAAAAAGACATTTAGTTATATCAAAGAATTGTAGTAGCTTGTTCTTCACAAGTACTTTGATGCTTAGATTGGACCTTGGCTCGTTTTCAAGCTAGCTTGGGGGAGGCTTCTACATGGTTGTATGTAGGGCTTTTCAAAAAGTAACTTGACCCGCTGAACCGGACCGAACCGGACTAACTGGTCTAGACCGGACCGGACCGGGTCTCAACCGGGTCGGTCTTCGGTTCTTGGATTTGGCTCTTCCATGTCTGCGATCTTAGCCGGTCTGAACCTGGTGAAACCCAGTCCTAGACCGGAGACCAGCTTTAAAGATAATATTTGTCTTTTATTCGTACCGTGTACTGAATACTTTATAGAAACACAAATTCTCATTTGTGACGGGCACTTTTCGTCACAAGCTTGTGACGGAGCAAATGTGACCATTTTTATGGAAAATGTAACCATTATATGACTGGTAACATTTTATGGATAATTACTTTTTATCATAAAATGATCACATTAGTCCGTCACAGGCTTGTGACCGTAACAAGAAAGACCAACTGTTATAGAAATATCTAAGGTCACGCATGATAGACAGTTGTCAAATTTCCTTGAAATGTCTGCTGTTGGAATTTAAAACAAAAATTGCCTTGGAAATCGAAAATGACAGCTGGTGCGTTTTTTTGGACTAAGCCCATTAGGTTTTCATTTAACCCTTTTCCACTTACAGATAAATATTGTTACTTTTTCCACCTTTTATTCTCTTCTTTATAATTGGTGACTTGGTGTCTTACAAAAAAAATCACTTCACCATATCCTTTATCTTTGACGAGGATGAACCAGTTCAATGGTCCTATTTATTTTTTTCTTTTTGATTTAGAGACAAGGAGAAGATTGACTAAGAATCGGGAGAAACCTTAAAAGGAATTCAGGATTAAGGAGTTGCGTATTGGAGAATTTACCAAACCTTGTCAAAACGGATTTTGTATTGATTTAGTTTATTTTAAATTATTAAAAACATACATGCCTCTTACATAAAATCTTATTTTTTGTTTTTTCATTTATTATGGTTGTGTCTCAAATGCTCTAAATGATTTAATATATACATATGGGTCGTACATATTATATGGTTAGTATGTAGCCTACTTTATTCATAAATGGTTAATACTGATTTTAAAAGTGAAGTAGCAAACTGATAATAGTCTGGTCCAAATAGGTCTGGTCCGGGTCCGGTCTTTACTCAGTAGGTCCGGTCTCCGGGTTTGCATTTCCTAGTCATCTGGTCTACGGTTCAAACTGGACCGGTCCGGGTTTAGACCATTGTTCACCCCTAGTTGTATGTCTTATTTCCTTACTTTATTTTCTCATGTGTCATTGCCAATTCTCCTTGTTGATAATGTTTGTCCTTCTTTGTGATTTTTTGCGCTGAAAGCCGTTTTACACATTGAGGACAATGTATTGTTCTAGGTTGTGGGAGGGATTTAGTGAGTCTAGTTGTTTACTGTTTATGAAACTATGAAAAAATATTAAAAACAAAAAAACTTTTGAAAACTTGATAAAATCATAATTAGTTGTTTGTTGTTGTCCACTTAATTGTGTTGTGCATAATTTCATTCCTCTTTGCATTTCCCTTTTGTAGCTTTGATGCTAATGTTTCACACTTTTGACGGGTTTTGCATTTATTGCATTTATTGCACGATGAACGATGTGTAAATCTCTATGTATTGCATTTCCCTATGCCCATGTTATGTAAATCCCTATCAAAAGAGAAAAAAAATATTGAACGATGTGTAAATCTCATCCATGTATTGCATTTCCCTATGCCCATGTTGTTTCGGGAAATGTTTCATTGTGCTTTCAAATCTACTTTATGGGATTTGCATTCGGATGCGATGATTGTTGCTCGTCGCCCTTGTCCTTGTCATGTTTATTGTTACGTGCTTGCTTGAGGACAAGCAAGGGTTTAGCTTGGGGGAATTTGATGTGTCCAATATTTATATACTTTTATCCCTTTTATTAGCTCATATTTACATGTTATTATTCACTATTTATAGTGGTTTTAAGAGCTAATTGATTCTTTGGAAGTATTCTCGTGTTTTTATGTCAATTGTAGGATTTGAGTCGTTTCTATGTCGAATCCTTACATTTGGATGAATACCGAGCAATGTGAAGCTAAGAAGGATGAGTACATGATTTAGGATGACATGCTATGAATTTTTGGAGATTCCAAGTTGAAATGAACAAGTTTCAAGTCATTCCGAGAAAGATTGAGCAAGTTACGACGAGTTTACTATGCACTGTCAAAAGCCGTCTACAACCCTATCACCAACCCTTATCCCTTATCTGTAACACCCGGAACAGTACCCTATTTTTATAATGAAAATATTTTACGAATACTTTTCAGTAAATTTAAGTTTTAATTTAGAATTTATTATTCCGAGTCGAATTTAGAATTTCCGAGTTCGTATTTGGAATTTCCGCGAGATTCCATGAGAATCCCGTCTTAAGGCGAGTTTGACTTTCCTTGAATTTTTCCTTCATATTCCACTCACTCCCTTAACCTATTTCATTCACTCAAAAACAAACACATTCAACATTTCTTCTTCCTTAAGCAACCAAACCCTTGCCTCCCTCTTTGTTTCAATCTTAGAATTCTCATAGCTCATTCGTTACTGCCTAGAATTCACGTAAGTTCATCTCATTCTTCCCCTCTTACCTTCCTCTATCCGTATTCATATTAAAATCATCGTCTTTCTCGCTTTTCAAACTTTTCGTCTTTCTCAAGATGAATTTTATTCATCTTTTATGATCTATTTGTAGGTGGTGACCTCCAAGATCCCGACAAAGACTATTTCCTTATTGAAGAGGAGCTTGACGAGTAATGAAGACGCTTAAAGGTAACGGTGAAGGGTTACTCGATATCATTTACGTGTTTTACATGTTTTTTATGCTAGAATTAGTATTTAGAATACGATTAGGAAGCCTAGAATTCATGTTATGGATGATGATGGTTGTTATTTGATGAATGTTGATGATATATATTGATTGTTGATAATTATTAGAAGTATATATGAGAATTGAAATGGATTGAGTAAGTGAGAAAGGCTCACAGGTGAAGAGGTGCTCCCAGCCGGCCGACCGGCCGCCGGTCTGCCCACCGGCTGGGAACACATCAGTAACAATCTTGGAATTTTTGCATAGGTGTGCTCTGAGCCGGCCGACCGGCCGCCGGTCCTATACCGGCCTGGAACACATTCCTCTGTTTTGATGATTTTTGGTTTTTGCCTGTGCTCCGAGCCGGGGTACCGGCCGCCTCCCTCCTGACCGGCCTGGAACACGGTTGTGTTCTTCTCATAAAAATTCTAAAACTCGTAATTTAAAATAGTTGCCATGGTTCGTTTATCGTAAAATTTTACGTAGTGACTTATAATATTCATGTTTTGGATATATGATATTTCATTCGCTTGTATCACAAGTTTTGTGACGGTTTTTGCTATGTCCCACTTTGAGTCGATTTTTACAAATAATACGGTTTGAGCACTATTTTGAATTGTGCTTTGTACTCTCATTACCTTGGCTACCTTCCCGTTCGTAAGGCTGGAATGTCGGAACGGAGAGGTATCCTACTGCTTAAATGCATGTGTTAGTGGGCATACGACGACGTTGTTGGGAGTTGAACGCTATGCGTTGATCGACCCTGCCGTCAAATGTTGTGTACTTGCGAGGTGGTGTATTTGCATGTAGCGTACCGCTTGTTATGAGGCTTGAGCTCTTTTTCCGCCTCTTTCGTGAATTGATCTACCGAATTTGGGGTACTCGGCGTCTAATGTGACCGAGTCTTGGATGCGAAACGTCATCGCATGTCGAATCGGAAAATGTGATTCCGAGAATCTGGCCAGGTTTAGATTAGGACCGTTTAATTATCGTCCTACCAGGAGGAAATTAGTCTACATATACGAAATGTAGCATCGTGTATGAGTTCAGGGAAATGCTTATCCCGTGGATGCCTGTTAATCATACTTGCCATGTACACGATGCTAGTGCGTTTCATTTACCGTGAGAGAAGTCGTCTTGTGTTGTCGTCTTTGAATGCGTGATTTCATGATATTATTCATGGTCATTGCATGATTGGGCACCGTCTATGTATTGGGTTGTTTGAATGGATGATAACATGATGGATTTATTCATGGTAATTGCATGACTTGGCATGGTTGTTTTTCGAGTCTCAATCTTATCAAACTTATACCGCTAACGGTGAGATGCAAGCCCTAGTGAGCGTATTCGGTTGCCTAAGAGTGTCTTCCCCGAGTCTTTGAATAACATGATGGATTCGGATTTTATTCTATATGCTTCTTATCATTATATATTGGTTGCCTATCTATTCTTATCGTATCTCACATGTATATCTATATATGCATGATTTTACTTTTGTATTTCCTTATATGTACGTTTAATGTGATATGGCTGGGAGAACCCGGAGTTACTCCCCACTGATTGTGGCGTTCATGTTTTTCATGAATGAACAGGTTGCTTGCATGGATGGCTTTTTGCTTATGCTATTTTGGGTTCGGGTGTGAGCTAGCGGGCGTTGTCCCTGGAAGTTTCACCTCTAGACGATTTTAGCTAGTTTTGCTAAACACTTGTTCTTTGCAAACATTTTAAGAGACCCCGTCTCTTTGTTGTATTTCCGCATTTAGTTTGTAATATTCTGACACTCCTCGGTTTATCTATCTTGCATGTATAAAAGTTTTTAAAATACCGTATTTCCGCATATTATATTACATGCTTGTATGTTTTATATTTCCGCATTCGCGAGGGTTGTCACAGTTGGTATCAGAGCTTTATCGCTCCTGACGCACACACGTGAACCCTAACTTAAACCTACTTGACCTTAAAATAATAAATGAGAGATTGGGTAGAAGTTAAGGACTTTACTTGGTAGTCTATTTTTTTATGCTAATTGATAGGAGTAACTTAATTTGTTTTTGTTTCTTATGAAGATGGTTAGACCACGATTAGCTGAGAACGTTATGATGGAAGCTCTTACTCAAGTGCTTAAAAACCAGCATGATGCAGCGTTAGCTAATGCCAACCAAGTTCCCCCTAGAAGGGAAGATAACCATCAAGGTGGCTACGCATGGGTAGCTGGGCAGATAGCTAGAAGTAAGATCGTACCATATGGTGGAGAGCCGGATCCTACGGAGTTATCCGATTGGTTCCGTGAGATGGAGAAGCAGTTCGATCTATACCAAGTCCGAGAAGAGGACAAGGTGAGGATCGCAAAACACTTCTTGGTGAGGGAAGCTGACAACTGGTGGGCTATCACAAGTGCCACCGCTGTTCTTGAAGAAGACTTCAACTGGGCTTGCTTCAAAGCTCTTGTGGAAGGTAGATTCTATCCTAAAGAGCTTAAACAACAAAGGCTCAAGGAGTTCATTGATTTTAAACAAGGCAACTTATCAGCTCAAGAGTTTACTACGGAGTTTAATAAGCTTGCGCATTTTGCGCCAAGGCTTATCCGAGATGATGAAGACCGAGCATTCTATTATCGTAACAAGTTGAGTGCCGTTCTGCAAAGTAAAGTGAGGAGGAATACCACCTCCTTTGGAGATCTTTATGATGATGCCTTGTGGGCCGAAAATTCAATGAAAGCTATTAGAGGTGAAGCTTTGATGAATAACCCCTCTCCTTCTTATGCTCCTAGGCCGAATGATTATGGGAAGAGGCCGTTTATTCCGTCTTCCTCTAATTCTTATGCTAGCAAGAGGAGATTTAATCCTCCTTCCAATGCAAATACAAGGAATCTTGCTCCTTTTATTCCTAGAGCTACTTCAAATGTGGCTCATAGGCCTTATGCTCCTCAAACTCAAGGTCAAGGTCGTCAATGTAACCGGTGTAGACTTCCACATCACCCCGGTAGATCTTGTACCAACCGGCCATATGTGTGCTTCTTTTGTCAGAAGGGTGGTCATCGTTATGAGGATTGCCCCGATCGAAAGTTGCCCCCTCCTCCTCCTAAACCTAAGGGTTCAATCTTTGTCATGAGTCGTGCCGAAGCCGACGCTCATCCCGAGATCATTACGGGTATGTTCTCAATTTTAGAGCAACCGTGTCTTATTCTATTTGATACCGGTGCTTCTATGTCTTTTGTGTCATCGACCTATGCTAGTAAACTATCTATCAAGCCTACAACTAGTGAGGATACTCCCATATCCTTACCATCCGGAGATATTATCTCTTGTTCTACCATTTATCCAAATGTTCCAATATCTATTGCGGGTTCTATCTTTCCCGCTAATCTCCTTAAATTTCCTTTAGGAGAGTTTGATATAATCTTAGGTATTGATTGGCTAGCTATGTATCATGCTAGGTTCAAGTGTCGTGACCAAAAGATTTATTTAAAGAGTCCTTTAGGGGTTAGAATAATCTATAAGGGATCTCATCCCCGTAATGGTGTGTCTTTAATTTCCGCTATGAAATTGGTAAGTATGGTTAGAAAAGGTCACCAAGCTTTCTTGTGTGTTGTGGCTTCTTCAAATACCTCTTTGCCAAGTATTGAAGATGTGCCTATTGTTCGAGAATTTGTTGATGTATTTCCTAAAGATTTGCCCGGGATCCCTCCCGAGCGTGATGTTGAATTCTCTATTGATCTAGTTCCCGGTTCCGGACCCATTGCCAAAGCTCCTTATCGTATGGCTACGTCTGAATTGAAAGAATTAAGGAAGCAACTAGATGATATGATTGAAAATGGTGTTATTCGACCAAGTGCCTCGCCTTGGGGTGCTCCCGTTCTTTTTGTGAAGAAGAAGGATGGTTCGATGAGGTTATGTATTGATTATCGTGAATTGAATCGGATTACAATCAAGAATAGGTATCCTTTACCAAGAATTGAAGATTTGTTTGATCAACTAAAGGGTGCTTCTACTTTTTCCAAGATTGATTTGAGATCCGGTTATCATCAAATTCCTGTTCGAGATGTTGATATTCCGAAGACCGCTTTTAGTACGAGGTATGGTCATTATGAGTTCAAGGTGATGCCATTTGGATTGACCAATGCTCCTGCTATCTTTATGGATCAGATGAACCGCACATTTAGTGAATATCTTGACAAGTGTGTGGTGGTATTCATTGATGATATTCTTATTATCTCCAAATCTGAAGATGAGCATGCTAAATTCTCAAAGTGTGAATTTTGGTTACCTAAAGTGTCCTTTCTTGGGCATGTGATTTCTAAAGAAGGTGTAATGGTGGATCCTTCGAATATTGAGGCCGTTGTTGATTGGAAGAGTCCGACTGATATTAGAGAGATTCGAAGTTTCCTTGGTTTAGCTGGTTATTACCGAAGATTTGTCAAGGATTTCTCTAAGCTTGCTAGACCGATGACTCAGTTGTTGAAGAAGGAAACGAAATTCCTATGGAATGAAGCTTGTGAAGCAGCGTTTCAAGAGTTAAAGAAGAGGTTAACTACCGCTCCGGTGTTGACTTTGCGTGAAGATGGAGTAGACTTTGATGTCTATTGTGAGCTTCTTAAAATGGGAGTAGGTTGTGTTCTTATGCAGAATAGGAAGGTGGTGGCTTATGCTTCAAGGCAGTTGAGAGTTCATGAAGTGAACTATCCTACTCATGATCTGGAATTGGCCGCAGTTGTTCATGCTTTGAAAGTGTGGAGACATTACCTAATTGGAGTTCATTGTCATATATTCACCGATCACAAGAGTTTGAAGTACATATTTACTAAAAAAGAGTTGAATATGAGGCAAAGAAGATGGTTGGAATTGGTGAACGATTATGGTTTTGAGTTATTGTATCATGAAGGGAAGGCAAATGTTGTTGCCGATGCTCTTAGTAGGAAAGCTTCTCATGCTTTGAATGCTTTGCATGTTTTACCTGTTGATCTTTGTGCCGAGTTTCGAATATTGAGTTTGGAATTTGTAGAGCGTGGATTTGTTCATATTGGTGCTATGATTGCCGAACATGTGTTTCTCCGTGAAAGCCAAGTTGATGATCTTACCTACAAGTCTATTCAAGCCAAAATTCTTGAAGGTAAAGGTAAAGATTTCAAGTTTGATGATGAAGGTGTTCTTCGTTTCCATGGTCGTTTATTTGTTCCTAATGCTCTTAATTTGAGGAAGCGAGTTCTTGATGAAGCTCATCTTTCCCCTTATTCTATTCACCCCGGAGGTGATAAGATGTACAAGGATTTGAAGCTACTGTTTTGGTGGCCGAACTTGAAGGGTGATGTTGTATCTTATGTTGGAAGATGTCTTACTTGCCAACAAGTGAAGATTGAACACAAGAGGCCCGGTGGATTGCTACAACCGTTGGATATTCCGTTATTTATGGAAGTGGGAATCTATTTCTATGGATTTTGTGGCTTTGCCGAGAGGACCGTTGGAGGTAAAGATGCCGTTTGGGTTGTTGTTGATCGATTGACCAAGTGTGCTAGATTTATTCTGATCAAAGAAACTTGGAATTTGGATCGTTTAGCAAAAGCTTATGTTGATGAAATTGTGTTAGATATCATGGTGTTCCTATGGAGATTATATCCGACCGAGATCCGAGATTCTGTTCGAGATTTTGGAAGGCTTTGCAAGAGGCCATGGGTAGTAAGTTGTTGATGAGTACTGCTTTTCATGCCGCTACGGATGGTCAGACTGAGAGGACTATTCAGACTTTAGAAGACTTGCTTAGGGCTTGTGCTCTTGACTTTCAGTCTAGTTGGGAAAAGAGTTTACCGTTGGTGGAGTTTTCTTACAACAATAGCTATCATGCATCTATCAAGATGGCTCCATATGAAGCTCTTTATGGAAGGAAATGTCGGAGTCCTATATGTTGGAATCAATTGAGTGACAATCGTGATTTAGGCCCCGATGTTCTTGTTGAAACCATTAATAATGTGAAGGTCATTCGTGATAGAATGAAAGCCGCTCAAGACCGTCAAAAGTCTTATGCCGATATCCGAAGAAGGCCGTTAGAATTCGAGGTTGGAGATAAAGTGTTCTTGAAGGTATCTCCAATGAAGGGTGTTAAAAGGTTTGGTGTTAAGGGTAAATTGAGCCCGAAATACATTGGACCCTTTGATATTGTGAAAAGGATTGGTGCCGTTGCTTATAAGTTGGATTTGCCCCCGAATTTGGCTAAGGTTCATGATGTATTCCATGTTTCTCAATTGAAAAAGTATGTTAGTGATCCGAGCCATGTCTTTCGAAAGGAATTGCCCGAGCTTGAACCGAATTTATCCTTTGAAGAGAAGCCGATCCGCATCCTCGATCGTAAGGATAGAAAGTTCAGAAGTAAAGTAGTTCCTTTAGTGAAAGTCTTGTGGAGAAGTGCTAATGTCGAAGAAGAGACTTGGGAAACTGAAGCTTCTAGGCGTAGTAGATATCCGAGTCTTTTCGAGTAAGGTATTTTTCTTTCCCTCCAGTTTCGAGTAACACCCGGAAATGTACGCTATTTTTATAATGAAAATATTTTACGAATACTTTTCAGTAAATTTATGTTTTAATTTAGAATTTATTATTCCGAGTCGAATTTAGAATTTCCGAGTTCGTATTTGGAATTTCCGCGAGATTCCATGAGAATCCCGTCTTAAGGCGAGTTTGACTTTCCTTGACTTTTTTCTTCATATTCCACTAACTCCCTTAACCTATTTCATTCACTCAAAAACAAACACATTCAACATTTCTTCTTCCTTAAGGAACCAAACCCTTGCCTCCCTCTTTGTTTCAATCTTAGAATTCTCATAGCTCATTCGTTAGTTGCTAGAATTCACGCAAGTTCGTCTCATTCTTCCCCTCTTACCTTCCTCTATCCGTATTCATATTAAAATCATCGTCTTTCTCGCTTTTCAAACTTTCCATCTTTCTCAAGATGAATTTTATTCATCTTTTATGATCTATTTGTAGGTGGTGACCTCCAAGATCCCGACAAAGACTATTTCCTTATTGAAGAGGAGCTTGACGAGTAATGAAGACGCTTAAAGGTAACGGTGAAGGGTTACTCGATATCATTTACGTGTTTTACATGTTTTTTATGCTAGAATTAGTATTTAGAATACGATTAGGAAGCCTAGAATTCATGTTATGGATGATGATGGTTGTTATTTGATGAATGTTGATGATATATATTGATTGTTGATAATTATTAGAAGTATATATGAGAATTGAAATGGATTGAGTAAGTGAGAAAGGCTCACAGGTGAAGAGGTGCTCCCAGCCGGCCGACCGGCCGCCGGTCTGCCCACCGGCTGGGAACACATCAGTAACAATCTTGGAATTTTTGCATAGGTGTGCTCTGAGCCGGCCGACCGGCCGCCGGTCCTATACCGGCCTGGAACACATTCCTCTGTTTTGATGATTTTTGGTTTTTGCCTGTGCTCCGAGCCGGGGTACCGGCCGCCTCCCTCCTGACCGGCCTGGAACACGGTTGTGTTCTTCTCATAAAAATTCTAAAACTCGTAATTTAAAATAGTTGCCATGGTTCGTTTATCGTAAAATTTTACGTAGTGACTTATAATATTCATGTTTTGGATATATGATATTTCATTCGCTTGTATCACAAGTTTTGTGACGGTTTTTGCTATGTCCCACTTTGAGTCGATTTTTACAAATAATACGGTTTGAGCACTATTTTGAATTGTGCTTTGTACTCTCATTACCTTGGCTACCTTCCCGTTCGTAAGGCTGGAATGTCGGAACGGAGAGGTATCCTACTGCTTAAATGCATGTGTTAGTGGGCATACGACGACGTTGTTGGGAGTTGAACGCTATGCGTTGATCGACCCGGCCGTCAAATGTTGTGTACTTGCGAGGTGGTTTTATTTGCATGTAGCGTATCGCTTGTTATGGGGCTTGTGCTCTTTTCCGCCTCTTTCGTGAATTGACTACCGAATTTGGGGTACTCGGCGTCTTATGATTGACCGAGTCTGGGTATGCGAAACGTCATCGCATGTCGAATCGGAAAATGTGATTCCGAGAATCTGGCCAGGTTTAGATTAGGAGCCGTTTAATTATCGTTCCTACCAGGAGGAAATTAGTCTACATATACGAAATGAATTGAATCGTGTATGCGTTTAGGGAAATGTCTTATCTCGTGGATGCCTTTTAATCATACTTGCCATGTACACGATGCTAGTGCGTTTCATTTACCGTGAGAGAAGTCGTCCTTGTGTTGTCGTCTTTGAATGCGTGATTTCATGATATTATTCATGGTCATTGCATGATTGGGCACCGTCTATGTATTGGGTTGTTTGAATGGATGATAACATGATGGATTTATTCATGGTAATTGCATGACTTGGCATGGTTGTTTTTCGAGTCTCAATCTTATCAAACTTATACCGCTAACGGTGAGATGCAAGCCCTAGTGAGCGTATTCGGTTGCCTAAGAGTGTCTTCCCCGAGTCTTTGAATAACATGATGGGTTCGGATTTGATTTCCACATGATTTTATCATTATATATTGGTTTGCCTATCTATTCTTATCGTAACTCACATGTATATCTATATATGCATGATTTTACTTTTGTATTTCCTTATATGTACGTTTAATGTGATATGGCTGGGAGAACCCGGAGTTACTCCCCACTGATTGTGGCGTTCATGTTTTTCATGAATGAACAGGTTGCTTGCATGGATGGCTTTTTGCTTATGCTATTCTTGGAATTTTTGCTTAGGTGTGCTCTGAGCCGGCCGACCGGCCGTCGGTCCTATACCGGCCTGGAACACATTCCTCTGTTTTGATGATTTTTGGTTTTTGCCTGTGCTCCGAGCCGGGGTACCGGCCGCTTCCCTCCTGACCGGCCTGGAACACGGCTGTGTTCTTCTCATAAAAATTCTAAAACTCGTAATTTAAAATAGTTCCCATGGTTCGTTTATCGTAAAATTTTACGTAGTGACTTATAATATTCATGTTTTGGATATATGATATTTCATTCGCTTGTATCACATGTTTTGTGACGGTTTTTGCTATGTCCCACTTTGAGTCGGTTTTTACAAATAATACGGTTTTTTGAGCACTATTTTTCTTGTGACGTGTACTCTAATTCCCTTGGTTACCATTCCCGTTCGTAAGGAGGGATGGTCGGAACGGAGAGGTGGAGGTATCCTAGTGCTAAATGATGTGTTGTGGGGCATACAACGAGTTGTTGGGAGTGAAGTGGAAACGCTAGGCCGCTAAACAGTGAGATTCAAGCCATAGTGAGCGTATTCGGTTGTGACTAAGAGTGTCTTCCCCGAGTCTTTGAATAACATGATGATTCGGACTTGTATTCCATATGCTCTTATCATTATCTATAGAATTGCCTATCTATTCTTATTGTACCTCACATGTATATCTATATATGCATGATTTTACTTTTGTGTTTCCTTCTATGTACGTTTAATGTGATATGGCTGGGAGAACCCGGAGTTACTCCCCATTGATTGTGGCGTTCATGTTTTTCATGAATGAACAGGTTGCTTGCATGGATGGCTTTTTGCTTATGCTATTTTGGGTTCGGGTGTGAGCTAGCGGGCGTTGTCCCTGGAAGTTTCACCTCTAGACGATTTTAGCTAGTTTTGCTAAACACTTGTTCTTTGCAAACATTTTAAGAGACCCCGTCTCTTTGTTGTATTTCCGCATTTAATTTGTAATATTCTGACACTCCTCGGTTTATCTATCTTGCATGTGTAAAAGTTTTTAAAATACCGTATTTCCGCATATTATATCACATGCTTGTATGTTTTATATTTCCGCATTCGCGAGGGTTGTCACATTATCCCTTGGGGACGTGATCAAAGCTTATTAATAAATGGAAATAAGGTTAAAAAGATCTTATACACGTCCTCTATAAGGTTTGGAAGCTTGGGGATGCTTACAAAGAATAAAACAAAGCGACAAGGCGAAGAAATGAGCAAATTGGGCTTTGAGATCACAACTCTCATTACAATTATCAACACAACAACTTCTCTTCTGTTCTCTACTTCTTAAAATAGTTTAGGGTAGTCTTAGTCTTAGTATACTTTTAAAATAGAGCTGATCAAGTGCGGACCTGCCCGTTCTGCCTGTCCCACTTGGCCAGCTATTAAAGTGGGTTTGGTCATAAACAAATATTAAAATAACGGGTAGTGGACAACAAAAATAGGCCCTCTAAAGCAAATGGCCGGGTATGGACTAAGAAAAGTGTCCATGGGCCGGCCCGTTAGGCCCGCTAAAAAATATATTTTCATATTTTTACCTACATAACAACCTTAATAACAGTAAAAAAAATTTTATATTTATAAACTAATTATTTTTTTACGTAAAATTAATCAAAACGAAGTCAACCCCAAAAAAAAATAGTCCATAAATCTAATGTATTCTTGGTTGTAAGTAGTTTTATTTAGGTTAACAACTGGTTTTTTGTTTGAACTTTGAACTCATGAGCCCACGGGTAGGCCAGCCTATTTCGATGGGCTTGCTTCGACAATTAAACTAGGCCCGTTATAATGGGCTTGGGTATAAAAACTATGCCCACCGGACAATATTTTCAAGCGTATGCCCATCCATATCCGGCCCAAGCCCGGAAACGATCACCTCTGATTGTAAAGAAGTTTTAGTAATAATTCAAGTTTTACCTTGAGTTACTTTGGATTTCGCTGTCTTACACAAGTTATATTCCTTAGTTTTGGTAAATCTTATTCCCTTGCTTTGTATTTTCATTCTCATTTAAGTTTTTACATTTTGTTGTCATTATCATGTTTATCTTCTTGTTGTTAGATAGTTGGTTTACCATAATGTGTGAGTAGTTCCCTTATCTAGAGGGTAATGGAGTCATGAATCGTCATAATATGTAATAGGTTTTTAAATGGGTTGTTGATTGATTGTTGCTTATCATTAAATTTGCTTGTGATTATTATTTTTTGTTTATCGTTGTGGCCAAAACCTTAGATTAATGAATTAGTATAATTGATCCTTAGAATGAAAGTCCGGGTTCGATTTGGCTAAAGCATAATTGGTAGAATAAGTTTTAGTAAGTGTGAGAGCCCGATAGAATTTTTATCTAAGATAGGTATAAGACTAAAAGAACGTGCCTAATTCTGTGATTTGCATTGTTGATTGATTTCCCATTGTTTCTATTACCTTGATTGATGAACTTGATGAACCTATCCCCTAGATGGTTTCTTATTGTTGTAATTTATATCATCTTATTAGTTGTCTTTATTTATCGTTTACTTCCAAAACCAATCTCAAATAATCGAATCGACCTTGATAGAAATCACCCCATGACAACTTATATAGTAACTCTCGTCTCCCTGTGATCGACCCCTACTTCCCTAACTACGTTAATTGTTGTTAGCCTAGATTAGGGTAATTTATCTTTGATATGGGTACGCGACAACCCCATCAACGGGTCTCCTTGTTTAGGCTTGGTGAATTGAGACTTTCAATCTTACAATTCCTCCTCACAACGACTCTAGCTAGCTCTCGCGTACAGCAGGTCTAATGTCCCAACTTAAGCGGCTCTAGAAACATCCAAGGCTGTCGATCTTATGTATATGCGCAAACAAGGGAATGAACCATACAAGTTCATCATCAAACATGTTATAAGCAAATATTGGAAACAGGGCAATTAATCAACAACTACACTAAAAAAACACATTTTTACCCTTCCTTAAACTCATAATCCTCCATTAACTCTAACAAGGTCACAACTGACTCATTTTCACTTGGGCTTCAACAACAACAAGAAAATTTATCAAGAATTCAACAAAAAAATAACATTTTTAACTAATATTCAACAAATAAACAAGTATTGAAAAGGATACTAATGGAAAATAAAGATTAAGAAGAGAAATATACCAATTTTAATGAAAGGATAAATAAAGATGAGAACTTTGATTGAATAAAAGGATATTGATTCACCAATTTTCAAGTTACAATCCAAGTTCAACTATTAAAACTATTTTAAGTGAGTAATTAACCAAAGATTAAGCTTAAATGAACAAAATTAAGGAAAAATTAAGTCTAAAATGAAGAGAGTTCCAGATATATGGTTTCGTGCCCTCTAATTAAATAGAGTGTATTTATAAGTTTAAAAAAGAGGAGATGCGGGCCTTAAGATAAGATTGGGCCTCCGGTAGTGTCCTGCCTGGCATAAGAATGTCCCGCCCGGGAAATCTGTTATTCGTCCCTTGTCGTTCGGGACTGTGTTTCCCACTCGGGAAAACTACAAAAATGATCCTTCTTACTCTCTTGCTCGCGCTCGGGATCTTAGATTCCCGCTGATAGTAGACCTTCTAGTTCCCTATAGGGCCAATAGCATCCCTAGATGGAGACTAGCAAGTCTTCGTCATTCTTCTCTAATCGCCTTACTTTGGCTCGGGATTGCTTTGGCATGCATAATGGGAACTCCAAGGTATTTGAGACCATCTTCGGTAGACCCTCTTGGGTATACCGTGGGTGTGACACCCTCAAATTTGCGGAAAGAAAAAAAAATAATTTAACTAGATAAAAGATAAGAATACAATAAAAGGTGTCATAAATAAAAAGGGTTCATACAAAAGGAAAATAATATTATACATAAAAATTATACAAGACGGGAGACATATCTCCCGTATAAATACGGAAATAAAAGAGTATAAATAATATACAATCTAAGAACCGAATATAGGTCCAGGTAAATACTTCGCTCGCTAGCTCGTCAATGTACCCAATGTATGCATCACAAACCTGCCAACCGCATTAAATATAAACACGGAAGCCACAGTCAGTGGGGAGTAACTCCGAGTCCTCCCAGCCACGAAATGTCGAGTTTAATAAAACATGAATAACATAAAAGCAATGTATATTGAAAATACAAAACTTTAACATATATGATATGCTTTTATGTTATGAAACAATAACTAACATATAACCTATCATATGAAAGCTTCATGTGAAAACCGATAATAAAATATAACAAGAGGTAGGGGAAGTGGTATGCTAGCTCAGGGTTACCCTGTAACATGGCCATGATACACTCAAACCCTAA
>JAIUZE010072399.1:0-15813 GCA_022085475.1 Heliosperma pusillum
TCTTATAGTTAAGTTTTGTATTTTCCATATACATTTGCTTTATGTTATTCATGTTTAAGTAAACTCGACATTTCGTGGCTGGGAGAACTCGGAGTTACTCCCCACTGACTGTGGCTTCCGTGTTTATATTTAATGCGGTCGAACAGGTGGTGAATGCATATTTGGGGTACATGGACGAGCTAGCGAGCAAAGTATTTACCTTGGACCTATATTCGGTTCATAGTTTGTATATTATTATAAACTCTTTTATTTCACGTATTTCTCCGGGAGATATGTCTCCCGTCTTGTATATTTCTTTTGTAGAATATTATTTCCGTTTGTAATGACCTTTGTATTTTATGACACCTTCGTTATGTAGTATCATATTTCTTTTATGTATTTAAATAATTTTTTTTCTTTCCGCAAATTTGAGGGTGTCACAGTTGGTATCAGAGCTATTTTGCTCCCGACGCACGTTTGTGTACCCTTGTATAAATAACTTGACCTTAAGAAATAATAAACCGTGAGATAGAAGGGTAAGATGGGTAGATTAGGATTTATGTTGTAGGCTCTTTGTTCTTGCTAAATGATAAGTACTAATCTGTGTTTTATTTTGCAAAGATGCCTCCGAGGATTGACAACACTATTTTAGCAGCTCTTACCGTTATTATCCAAACCCAGCAAAACCAGCAAAACCAGCAGGCAAATCCGATTCCTACTCCTATTCCTGACCGTGAGAGACACGGAAGTATCGTGGGTTGCTTCACAGCTATCGAGGAGCCAAGCCAAAACCTGACGATGGCGAGTTGATCCACGTTAGCTTCCGTTGTGGTTGCGAGAAAGGAAAAGAGTTTTTCTCTTTATGATGTCCTTGAAGAGGATAAGGTCCGTCTAGCTTCTCACTTCTTAGAGAAGGAAGCGGATCAGTGGTGGACTCTTTCTGGTCCTACCGCTAAGTTGGAGCCTAATTTTGGGTGGGCTCGTTTTCGTGAGCTCTTGGAAGCGAGGTTTTACCCCGATGAGTTGAGACAACAAAAGCTGAAAGAGTTTATGGATTTCAAGCAAGAAAAACTATCCGTTCAGGAGTTTACTACCCGGTTCAATGAGTTGGCTCATTATGCCACTCGACTTATTAGGGTAGAGGAAGACAAAGCTTTCTTTTATCTGGGAAAGCTTGCTCCCCAGATAAAGGGGAAGATCAGTAGAGGTTCTACTTCTTTTGTCTCGATCTATAATGATGCCATTTGGGCGGAGAGTTCTATTCGGGAGATTGCCGAAGAGGCTCGTACTTCTTATGTGGCGCCTAATTCTTATGGCAAGAGACCGCTTTATCCGGCTTCCCGACCTTCCTTTTCTCCTTCTTTTCCAAACAAGAGGAGAAACTTTCAGGGTGGACAAGCAACTAGAGGTAATCGTCCATTTGTACCGAGCAACAACAACGATCTTAAGGATCGTACCTGCTTTCGGTGCAAGATGCCTATGCATCCGGGTGTTAGTTGCTTCAACAAGCCACTTGTATGCTTTAATTGTCAAAAACCGGGGCACAAGTTTAATGAATGTCCTGAGAGGAAGAAGACGGTTTCTACACCGGTGATTTCTGGGCGACCTAAGGGTCGGATTTTTATTATGAGCCGAGCTGAGGCTGATGCTCAGCCAGACATCGTGACGGGTATGTTCTCAATTTATGAGTTTCCGTGTTTAATTTTGTTTGATACGGGAGCTTCTTTATCTTTTATTTCCATGAGATTATCCGATGAATTGCCTATCAAAGCTTCTGTTGGGGAAAGTACTCCAATTTCATTACCGTCCGGAGATGTATTTTCTTGTTCTTATCTTCATTCCGACATTCCAATATCCATAAATGGATCTATATTTCCGGCTAATCTTCTACGGTTTCCTCTTGAAGAGTTTGATATTATTCTGGGCATGGATTGGTTATCTACGTATTATGCTCGATTTGAATGCCGTGACCAGAAAATTATTCTTAAAAGTCCTTTGGGTGCTCGTGTTTCTTATCAAGGAGTTAGAAAGCAAGCTAGTGTGAAGTTAATCTCGGCTATGAAAATGTTAAATGTTTTGAAGAAGGGTCATCAAGCATTTCTATGTGTAGTGACTACTTCTGATTCTTCTCTTCCTTCTTTGAAGGATGTTCCTATTGTTCGAGAATTTCCGGATGTATTTCCCGATGAATTACCCGGGATTCCTCCTGACAGAGATGTTGAATTTTCCATCGATCTAGTTCCTGGAACTGGACCTATTGCTAAAGCTCCTTATCGTATGGCGCCTTCCGAGTTGAAAGAGTTGAGAATCCAACTTGATGACTTAATTGAGAAAGGCTTCATTAGGCCTAGTGCTTCTCCTTGGGGTGCGCCAGTACTATTTGTCAAAAAGAAAGACGGTTCTATGCGGATGTGCATTGATTATCGTGAGTTGAACCGTGTCACAATCAAAAACAAATATCCTCTGCCTCGTATCAATGATCTTTTTTACCAGTTACGGGGTGCTTCTACTTTTTCAAAGATTGATCTTAGATCGGGTTATCATCAAATTCCCGTTCGGGAAGCAGATATTCCGAAGACTGCTTTCAGCTCGAGGTATGGTCATTTCGAATTCAATGTGATGCCATTCGGTTTGACTAACGCCCCAGCTATATTCATGGATCAGATGAATCGTACCTTCAGGGAGTATCTTGATAAATGTGTGGTGGTATTTATTGATGACATTCTGATCTTTTCGAAATCTAAGGAAGAACATGCCGATCACCTTCGAACCATTTTGGGTGTTCTTCGACGCCAAAAGTGGTATGCTAAGTTCTCCAAGTGTGAATTCTGGTTGCCCGAGGTATCTTTCCTTGGTCATGTCATTTCGAAAGACGGTGTTATGGTCGATCCAGCAAAATTGAGGCAGTTGTGGATTGGAAAAGTCCGAAAAATGTGTCCGAGATTCGGAGTTTCCTTGGTTTAGCGGGTTATTATCGTCGGTTTGTGAAAGATTTTTCTAAATTAGCAAGACCGATGACTCAATTGCTAAAGAAGGAAGCAAAGTATATTTGGACCGATGAATGTGAAATTGCCTTCTTGGAATTAAAGAAGAGATTGACTACCGCACCGGTTTTAACTTTACCAGATGATGAAGCTGATTATGATGTATATTGTGATGCTTCAAAGCATGGTTGGGATGTGTCTTGATGCAGAATAGAAAAGTCATTGCTTATGCTTCTCGACAACTCAGGGTTCATGAAGTGAATTACCCGACTCATGATCTTGAGTTAGCAGCTGTGGTACATGCCTTGAAAACTTGGAGACACTATCTTATCGGAGTTCATTGCCGAATCTACACCGATCATAAGAGCTTGAGGTGCATTTTTACTCAGAAAGAGTTAAACATGAGGCAGAGAAGATGGTTAGAGTTGGTGAATGATTATGATGCTGAGTTGATTTATCACGAGGGAAAAGCAAATGTTGTGGCAGATGCTTTGAGTAGAAAGACTAGTCATTCATTAAATGCTCTTGGTACTTTACCCGATGAACTAGTAACCGAATTTCAGAAGCTGGAGATACAGTTTGTTGGGAAAGGGTTTGATTATCTTGGTGCTTTGACTGCGGAACCTGATTTTTATCGAGAGATTCGTACTTGTTTACCGGAGGATGCTACTTTTATCGCCATTCGAGCAAAAATATCACTTGGGCAAGCTAAAGATTGTGTGGTGGATAATGATGGCTACCTTCGATATCATGGTAGAATGTTTGTTCCGAGAAGTGCCTGTAAGAATTATTATTATATTAATATTTAATTCTCTATTGTGTGGACCTAATTACTGATATTAGTTGCCTTAATTAAATAATGGTTAAATATATTGTTTCGGGTTTTTATTAGGAGTCCTAGTTTAAGTAGATTATGGTAAGTAGTTACAGGCTATTTACATAACTGACTACTTATTCCATAAAGCCCCTCCTGCCACCTCTCTATATAAGTACACCTGTTTGTGCTTTAACCTAATTCATTCATATCACCAACACACAAGAAAGAAAGTGAATTAGAGAATAAGGAAGGTAGGAGAAGGCAAAGCAATAAGGGTTTATTATTTATCTTTCTCAAGTAACTTTATTATCAGATCTGATGGCTGCACCACGTAAGTACCTTTCAGTAATTATCGTTATAATCAAGATCCTATAATTTATGTTTACATGTGGTATCAGAGCATGGTTGTGATTATAGTTGTAATTCTGATTAATGTTTTAATTATGTTTTATGAATGAGTTTAATGCTTTAATCATGATGTTGTAACATTCATTCATAATTGATTGTATACCCTTATGATAGATATTGTATCCTTATACCATAATCGTTTCCGCTGCCCTCATCGAATTACCTTGTTTTTGAACTGATCTATGTTGATTACTGTATGATTTATGATGAATTTCTGTTCTGCCTAATTCGATTTGAATGATTATTATGTTTTTATGCGTTTGATTATCGTCTGATCTTTAACCCACTCGATCGAGATAAAGTTTCACTCGATCGAGGAGGTTTATTCTTGTTGTTGCTCGATCGAGCTCATTGTTTACTCGATCGAGGTTTCTCTGCTTTGCTGTTGCTCGATCGAGCTAATTGTTACTCGATCGAGGCTTTTCTGTTTTTGATTTTGCTCGATCGAGCTGATGGTGTACTCGATCGAGCAGTTCCGTTTTGCCTTGTTCTCGATCGAGCTAAAGCTTTTCTCGATCGAGGTGTTTTGTTTAATTTTTCACTCGATCGAGCTGTTGTTTTACTCGATCGAGGACTTCCCGTGCTGTTTCTGAGGTTTATCGTCTGTTTTACCGTATGCTTGTGTAATATTATGTCGTTATGCTTATAGAATTAATTTATTTAGCGTACATTATTATTATATATCTTATGTATCGATTAAAGGAGACCTCCGCATTATGACGTGTTGAAATTCACCACAGTGAATTCATCTCGTACGCGGTAAGATCTCATAATGTATTTAAATTGGGCATTCACATTATGTTGATGTTCACCACAGTGGACTCAAATTATGCAGTGAATATCCGACTAAGCATCTAATGGGGTGAAATAATTCGTATTAAGGTTTTACCCACAGGTAACCTAACATTAAAGTAAAACACCCAATAAAGAGAGTATTCTTGATTATGTAATTAAGCATGCGTAGGTTGTCCACAGATACTACACATTGCCTAATGAATGTTTATAAGTTACTCATTTAAGTTTCAAGTCTTAGTCATAATTGCTATTGTGTGATAAACTCAAAGCCTAATGTTATGAGCATTGTTCATAATGCAGTACCGTTGCAAAGCTCCCTCAATAACTGTGTCCAAGCAGTACCACAACTTGATGGTACTAATTACTCTGAATGGAAGGAGCATCTCGAGTTCTATTTAGGTATTCTTGAACTTGATCTGGTGCTTACTGGAACAGCTCCTGCTGAACCAGCTGAAGATGCGAGTAAAGAGGTACTTGATGAGTATAACTGGTGGAAGAAATGTGACAGTCTTTGCTTAAAATTTTTACGACTTACCACTGCACAAAACATTAAGTCCTCCATTTCGGAGACAGGCTGTACTACAGCCAGTAAGTATATGGAAATCATTAAGGAACGCTTTCAGACTACCGATAAAGCGGTAGCTGGAAGACTTATGTCTGAACTTACCACTGCTAAGTATAATGAGAATGTTACCACCATGCAGCAACATGTGCTGCATATGACGAATCTGGCAGCTAAGTTGGGAAAACTGGGCATGAAAGTTGAGGATCCGTTCCTTGCCCAGTTTATAATCAACTCTCTGCCAGATAAGTTTGATGCTTTTCACCTTCATTACAACACCGTTAAAGAAATTTGGAGTGTTAATGAATTGACCAATAAACTGGTTCAAGAAGCAGTAAGAATCAAACAGAAAGATGAGGCTGATGTCTCAAGTAAGAATGGTGGTTTACCCCAGGCACATCATGTGCATCATGCAAGCGGGAAATCTAAAGGTAAGTTTGGAAACAGGAAGGGCATTAAGCCAAGCCCTTCTGATAAACCGTCTGCATCTGGCGTCAAGAAGGAAATTAAGAAGCAGGAAAGTTGCTTTTTCTGTAGAAAACCTGGGCACTTTCAGCAAGACTGCATAAAGCGTAAGAATTGGTTCGAAAAGAAGGGTAAGCCTTTGGCTTTAGTATGTTTCGAATCAAATTATGTTGAAGTTCCTTCTAACACTTGGTGGCTAGATACAGGCTCTAATGTACACATTTCGAATTCCTTGCAGGGATTCCTTATGACAAGAACCATAAATCCAAATGAGGCCTCCTTATACATGGGGAATAAAGAAAAAGCCTCAGTAGAAGCCATTGGAAGATTTAGCTTGGAATTAAGCACTGGATTTAAGTTGATTTTGGAGGATACACTTTATGTTCCCTCCTTCGGACGCAATTTAATTTCAGTTTCTAAGTTAGATAATAGTGGTTTTAAATTATGTTTTGGACAAGGTTGTTTCAGTATGTATCGAGACAATATTTATGTTGGTTCTGGGATTTTAGAAAATGGATTATATCGTATTTATTTAGATAAATTGTTTTCAGAATCTCTTTGTGTTTCTTATAATGTTTCTCTGCATAATAATGTTGGTTCGAAACGTGGAAGATGTAATGAAAGTTCCTCCTTCTTGTGGCATAAACGTTTGGCCCATATTTCAAGAGAAAGAATGAACATATTGGTTAAAGACAATATGTTACCTTCTCTTGATTTTACTGATTTTGGGACGTGTGTGGAATGCATTAAAGGTAAGCAAACCAAACACACCAAGAAAGGGTCCACAAGAAGCACTGCGTTATTAGAAATTATACATACAGACATTTGTGGTCCTTTTGATGTTCCCTCCATGAGCGGAGAGAAATATTTCATCACATTTATCGATGATTATTCACGTTATTGTTACCTTTACCTTTTGCATGAAAAATCTCAATCAGTAAACGCCTTAGAGGTTTACATTAAGGAGGTGAAAGGCAATTGGGAAAGAAAGTGAAAATCATAAGGTCAGATAGAGGTGGTGAATATTATGGCAAATATGATGAATCAGGACAACATCCTGGTCCCTTTGCAAAACTCCTTGAAAGTTTAGGTATTGTCCCTCAGTACACAAATCCTGGTTCTCCATGGATGAATGGTGTAGCTGAGAGGCGTAATCGAACCCTATTAGAGGCTGTAAGGACAATGATGAGTAATACCAACTTACCCATGAAGTTGTGGATGCATGCCCTTATGACTGCTGTGTATGTTGGAAACCGGGTTCCCAGTAAGGCAGTTTCAAAGACACCATTTGAACTGTGGAAAGGGTGGAAACCAAGTCTTCAACATTTGCATGTATGGGGATGCCCAGCAGAGGCACGCATTTATAATCCACATGAAAGGAAACTCGATCAAAGAACCATTAGTGGGTTCTTTATCGGTTATCCAGAAAAGTCTAAAGGGTATAGGTTTTACTGTCCTACACACAGAACAAGAATTGTAGAAACCGGAAATGCCAAATTCCTTGAGAATGGCGAAGTTAGTGGGAGTGATCAGGTAAGGGATGTCATAGTCAATGAAGTTAGGGTGGCAATTCCAGCTTCCTTGCCCCCAATTTCAATTGATGATGTTCCACATAATGATAATGTTGACCCAGTCAATATTGTGGAACCTAACGTTGATGACCCTCCACTCCCGAATGATAACATTGCCACTGAAGTTGTTGATACAGCCCCTGAAATAGTATTAAGAAGGTCCACAAGACCTAGAAAGCCAACTACTTCAGATGACTATGTGTATCTACAACAATGTGAATTTGACATTAGTATTGATAATGATCCGGTTACGTTTTCACAAGCTATGAATTGTAATGATTCCGATAAATGGATTAATGCCATGAAAGAAGAAATGGAGTCTATGGCTAAGAATGAGGTCTGGGAGTTGGTCAATTTACCAGTAGGTCATAAGGCTGTCGGCTGCAAGTGGGTCTTTAAGACCAAGCGCGACTCCTCAGGTAATATTGAACGACATAAAGCCAGACTGGTAGCTAAAGGCTTTAATCAGAAAGAAGGCATTGATTATAATGAAACCTTCTCTCCAGTTTCTAAGAAGGATTCATTACGGATCATTTTAGCTTTTGTAGCTCATTTTGATTTAGAGCTACATCAAATGGATGTGAAAACGGCATTCTTGAATGGGAGTTTGGAAGAAGAAGTCTACATGGCTCAGCCTGAAGGCTTCATTATTGATGGCAAAGAGGACAAGGTCTGTATATTAAAGAAGTCCATTTATGGACTTAAGCAAGCTTCTCGACAATGGTATATTAAGTTCCATAATACCATTACCTCCTTTGGGTTTCAAGAAAACACTGTTGATCAGTGTATATACCTGAAGATCAGTGGGAGTAAGTTTGCATTTTTGGTCCTATATGTCGATGACATACTTATAGCAAGCAGTGATTTGGGACTATTACGTCAAACTAAAGATTTCCTATCAAGCAACTTTGAGATGAAAGATATGGGAGAGGCGTCCTATGTGATCGGGGTGGAAATATCTCGAGACAGATCACAAAGGACATTAGGGTTGTCTCAGAAAGCCTATATCAGTAAAGTTTTAGAAAGATTTAACATGGTAAAATGTAATCCCAATGATGTTCCTATTCAGAAAGGGGATAAGTTCAGTCTAAGTATGTGTCCTAAGACTGAGCTAGAACGAAATACCATGAAAAACTTTCCTTATGCATCTCTGGTTGGAAGCTTAATGTATGCGCAGGTCTGTACAAGACCTGACATAAGTTTTGCAGTAGGTATGTTGGGTCGATATCAGTCCAATCCTGGAATGGGTCATTGGAGTGCGGCTAAGAAGGTTTTAAGGTACTTGAAGGGAACAAGGGACAAAATGCTCACTTATAGACATACTGATCAGCTCGAGGTTCTTGGATATGCTGACTCAGATTTTGGAGGATGCGTGGACTCAAGGAAAAGCACTTTTGGTTATGTGTTTGTTTTAGCTGGGGGAGCAATCTCCTGGAAAAGTGCTAAACAAACAATTATTGCCTCGTCCACTATGGAAGCTGAGTTTGTAGCGTGCTTTGAGGCTACTATTCAAGCTTTATGGTTGCGGAATTTTCTTTCAGGGCTTAGCATCATGAATTCTGTTGCAAGGCCGTTGAGAATTTATTGTGACAATACCGCAGCTGTCTTCTTTTCGAAGAATGACAAGTATTCTAAAGGAATAAAGCACATGGAAATGAAATACTTGTCAGTTAAGGAGGAAGTTCGGAAAAACACTGTGTCAATTGAGCACATTAATACTAGTGCTAATATAGCAGATCCTTTAACTAAGGGATTACCTCCAAAGACATTTTTGAAGCATGCTATTGATATGGGTCTGGAGGATAATCATTAAGGCTTTTCTTTTATGTATGGATCATGCTAGTGCTTTGTAATAATGACACTTATGTTTTGATTAATCGATTTATGTTTTATTATGATGATGATTTCCGAACATTTTTCTGTATCGTATTATTGTTATTGTATACATTATTGTTGCACGATTAACAGAATTAGTCCTTTTCCTCAAGGACATTATTTGGGGATTATGTTTGCTCCTTGTACAGACTGATTATTCTAAGTGATTGGTCCGTAGTACATGGAAGGACCACTTCTCTTTTATAGTAGTGTCTCCGCCATGACTCAACCAGTTGTTCAGGGATGATCAGGGTAATTAAGATAAACCCATTATGTATTCATTTAACCGTCTACGCGCCTTATGTTACAATTAAGAGTGACATTATGTTTTAATCAGTAATATGGTCCAAGTGGGAGAATGTAAGAATTATTATTATATTAATATTTAATTCTCTATTGTGTGGACCTAATTACTGATATTAGTTGCCTTAATTAAATAATGGTTAAATATATTGTTTCGGGTTTTTATTAGGAGTCCTAGTTTAAGTAGATTATGGTAAATAGTTACAGGCTATTTACATAACTGACTACTTATTCCATAAAGCCCCTCCTGCCACCTCTCTATATAAGTACACCTGTTTGTGCTTTAACCTAATTCATTCATATCACCAACACACAAGAAAGAAAGTGAATTAGAGAATAAGGAAGGTAGGAGAAGGCAAAGCAATAAGGGTTTATTATTTATCTTTCTCAAGTAACTTTATTATCAGATCTGATGGCTGCACCACGTAAGTACCTTTCAGTAATTATCGTTATAATCAAGATCCTATAATTTATGTTTACAGTGCCGAGTTGAGAAAGAGAATACTTGATGAAGCTCACCTTTCTCCTTATTCTATTCATCCGGGTGGTGACAAAATGTATAAAGATTTGAGACCACAATTTTGGTGGCCTAGGATGAAGATTGAAGTAAAGGAGTATGTTAGTAGATGCCTTACTTGTCAGAAGGTGAAGATCGATCATCAAAGACCCGGAGGTTTACTGCAACCTTTGGAAATTCCTCTTTGGAAATGGGAGTCTATTTCTATGGACTTCGTGATGGCTTTACCTAGAACTTCTAGTGGGAAGAATGCTATTTGGGTTATTGTAGACCGTCTAACCAAGTGTGCCAGATTCGTACCTATCAATGAAACTTGGAGGATAGATGTCTTAGCCCGTGCCTATGTGGATGAGATAGTGCGCTACCATGGAGTACCTAAAAGTATAGTTTCAGATCGTGATCCGAGATTCAGTTCCCGATTCTGGACAGCTTTGCAAGAAGCCATGGGTAGTAAATTGTTGATGAGTACAGCTTTTCATGCCGCTACTGATGGTCAAACTGAGAGAACGATCCAAACTTTGGAAGATCTTCTTCGGTCATGTGCTTTAGACTTTCACACTTCTTGGGAGAAGTGTTTGCCTTTGGTGGAATTTTCTTATAACAACAGTTATCATGCTTCTATCAAGATGTCACCATACGAGGCTTTATACGGTAGGAAGTGCCGTAGTCCGGTTTGTTGGGATCAAGTGCAGGATGATCATATGTTGAGTCCCGACATAGTTACTGAAACAATTGATCAAGTTCAAGTCATTCGAGAGCGAATGAAAGCCGCTCAAGATAGACAGAAATCTTATGCCGATGTTCGTCGTCGACCACTTGAGTTTGATGTTGATGATCGGGTATTCCTTAAAGTGTCACCAATGAAAGGAGTGAAACGGTTTGGAGTGAAAGGAAAGTTGAGTCCTAAATATATTGGACCGTTTCGCGTGCTTAAAAGAGTTGGTCTTGTTGCTTATCGTCTGGAATTACCTCCGAACTTGAGCAAAGTTCATGATGTGTTCCATGTTTCGCAATTGAAGAAGTATATCAGTGATCCGAGTCATATTATTCAAGAGGAAGTGTTGGACTTGGAACCTAATTTGGCTTTGGAAGAAAGGCCGATTCGTATACTTGAAAGGGCTAACAAACAACTCCGAAACAAGGTGGTGCCTTTAGTTCGTATTCTTTGGCGTTGTGGAAACGTCGAATCAGAAACTTGGGAACCCGAAGCTAAAATGTTAGCTAAATATCCCGAGCTCTTTGCTTGAGGTAAATTCTTTCTTCCTTTCCTATTTCTATTCGATTTATTTTTCGAATATTCCGTTCCTTCTATCAAATATCGCTTCTTATAGATAGATTACTATAAGCTTTAGTTAGAAATTTTAGGAATAGATAATAGAGTTATTATCCTTACTAGGGAATTTTTGAATTAAAAGCTTTTTGAAAATATTTTTTTATGATTTCAAGTAGTTTTACCGTCAAGGAGTGTTGAGACTCGTTATTGGAGACGTTCGATAACTAGTTTTCTCATTTATTGATGCGAAAATGTATCTTTTAAAGTCTTTGATTTGGGACGTTGGTGTTCGTAACAGCTGACGCGAACCTTCCGCCCCAGTGATAAGACCCTGTAATTTTATTACGAATATATTTTTAACAATTTTGAAATAGACCTACATATATGTTACTTTCCTTCTTCTAAGTTTCGAGGACGAAACTTTTTAAAAGGAGGGTGATTGTAACAACCCGAAAAGTACCCGATTTTTCTAGTAAAAATATTTACTAACACTTTTCAGTAGAACTTAAGTTTTAAAATAGGAATTTTTGTTCCGAGTCTTATTTTGAAATTCCGCGTTCGTATTTGGAATTTCTGAGAGATTTCATGAAAAGACCGTTTTTAGTCATCTTTGACTTTTCTTGACTTTTAAGTCGTCTTTGACTTTTTCTTGACTTTTTAAAGTCTTCATTGACTTTTCTTGACTTTTAAGTCGTCATAAACTTTTCTTGACTTTTAAGTCAATCTTTGACTTTTCTTGACTTTCAGTCAACTTTGACTTTCGTTGACTTTTTCCCGACTCGCCTTATAAGTTTGAAGACCGAAATTTTATTTAAAAAATAATATTTTTGATTTATTTTTATTTAGATTTATTAAGATTTATCATAATTTAATATAATTATTTTGAATTTATTCGGAAATTAAAGAATAACGTTTACGGTTTTAACCGAACGTCATTTAACTATTCCCGCGTCATCGCAAATCCCGTAACAAAATCGAAACTCGACTTTGGCATGAGTCACCCGCCCATGTCATCGCTTTCCACTCACAAATAGATATTTTAATTATTTTGATTAAACTAATCAAAATATCTAGATATTTATTAACTTTATCGATCAGTTAACGAAAATTACGCAAATCGTTTACAAAACTGACCCTACAATCACAAACCCACACGGCACACTCACCCTCTCTTAAGCCTTGATATTTTCATTTCTTTTGATTAATATAACATAATATCTAGATATTTAGTATAATTAACTTTATCGTTAATTATATTTAATCGATTACCGTAAAATAATTAATAAACCTGAGTCAATTACGTAACAACAATTTCAAAACCCGCCATACCTTTTTGCCTATAATTACACGGCACACACCACCCTTCACTACTCACTAACAACTTTTCATTTTTCAACAAATCAAATAAAGATCAAAATATCACTTTCTTTAAATCGTTCTTCGTGTTCTTCGTCGTTCATCATTTGTTCTTCATCGTTCTTGAGCAAAACCTTCATAACATCTTCATTTCTTAATTAAATCCGTCCTAACTTATAATTCTAGAATCTCCTCTTCGCTCTCCATCTTCTAGTACGGTTTATTTTCAATTCCGTCAAAATCGTTTTCAACATTTAATTATGGAAAATCATATTTTTGTTCTAATAATGTTTTCCTTGTTATTTCTTATAGGGGAAGATTTTGAAGACGAGTTTGGAGACTCGTATATTTTGGGTGAAGATTCGTAGGAGGGTTTCTTGGTTTATACTTCTTATTTTGGTGCTAATTGACTTGCTTAGCTAAGGTAACGATTCCGAGTTACTCGACGGATATATGTTACATAGCTTTGGTTTTCTTTAGTTTTGGTTCATCTTTAGTTTTTGTTCATCTTATTATGATGTTATGATTTTTAGTTAGTAACATGTTAAGTAGTGGTTATTATGGTGTTTTATGAATTTATAACATGTTGGTTGTTCTTGATGAATTTGGATGATTCTTCATAATCATGCTTTTTGTATGATTGATGGTTGTTTTGGTTGTTTAAAAATGGATGTTGTTAATTAAAAACATGTTTGAATTAATTTGGAATTTGGGGTTGTTGTTTGGTGGTGGCCGGAAATGGTGGTGGTGGTGAACCGGACCAAACCGGCCGGTCCAGGCCGGTTCAGACCCGGTCTGGGCTGGTCCTTGGTGGGTCCGGGTTTTGGTCTTTGGGTTGTGTCGATGTTTGATTGTTATGTGGTTGTTTTGACGGGTTTTAATTATGTTAAGCATGCGGGAAATAATTAAGAAACGGTTTTTGTAAAAGTGTAAAATCTGCCAAAACAGCCCAATTAGGCCCGTGGGCCCATTCAGGCCCATGTGGGGTCCGGCCCAACTCAGCCCGTGGGTCCCACTTTGTGACTTGTGACGGTTTTTGAGTTATCGTCATTTTTATCGCGTTTTGTAATAATTAGCAAGCGAGAAATATTAATAAGTAAAATATTTAATTAAAAAGGTTTTTCATTAAATTATTAGTTCTCACATGTTAGAAATTATAAGACGAGATCGTAGTTTAATTTAATATCCTTTTAGTCAAACGGGTTTTGGGGTATGATATATTACTTCACATGTTAGAAGTTTTAATAAAATAACATGTATTGAATATGTTGATTGTTATGTCTATGTCTATGTGATAAAGACTCTGTTTCTAGCCGGTTTGATCCAACGGGTTTGGTCCAACTAAGATCTAGTCAGCCCCGATTTGACTGATGACCCGTCGCGGGACTCGGGTCGGGGATTTGTCTTCAAGTGAGGTTGTATTTAATTATGAATTAGCCTTAGTAGATATGAGGCGATATGATATTTGATTATTATTGATATGCAATTAGTCACATGATAGGATGTTTTTCCCGTGACTGTTTTATTATTTGGTTGGTGTCGTGTTGACTAAGTACCCATAGAGAATTATGAGTATATGGCGTCTTGACCATGCTAATTCTAAATGAGTAGCTTGGACCACGACATTGATAGGCCGTACTATCTTTAACGAGCATACGGAGTTTGTCGCTTGATAGCGTTTGTGTCCCGGCTTGGTGGGTTTATATCCAAGTCGGGGCATGGCATCCTAAGAGTTCCGCTTTGGGAAGGTAGCCAGCTTAAGTACTAGCCATCTCTGCTTAGGGGGTCGCCTAGTAGAGTTTCTCATAGACGGTTATGTCATGGGACGGGGAACGGAATAGCTGTTGTCGCTAGGTCTGATCAGTCTAGGACTAGGATGTTTTCCTACCTTGTGGTATAGCCTCGAGTTACAGAAGTCGACTATCGGCCGTGCTAATAACTTATGCCTGTTTCTAGAAGTATCAAGTCTTTCATGTTTGTATGATTCTATGAATCTTAGAAGGTGAGATGCAAGCCGGCTAAGGTTGATAGAGTTTGGATTACCGATTGTTAACTGATTCACATGATTACGTGTTGATTAGGGTTTGAGTGTATCAGGGCCATGTTACATGGTAACCGCTGAGCCAGCATACCAGCTTCCCTACCTCGGGTTATATTTTATTATCAGATTCACATGATAGCTTTCATATGCTAGGTTATATGTTAGTTATTTGTTTCATAACATGGAAAGCATATCTTATATGTTAAGTTTTGTATTTTCCATATACATTGCTTTTATGTTATTCATGTTTAATTAAACTCGACATTTCGTGGCTGGGAGAACTCGGAGTTACTCCCCACTGACTGTGGCTTCCGTGTTTATATTTAATGCGGTCGAACAGGTGGTTATGCATATTTGGGGTACATTGACGAGCTAGCGAGCGAAGTATTTACCTTGGACCTATATTCGGTTCTTAGATTGTATATTATTATACACTCTTTTATTTCCGTATTATACGGGAGATATGTCTCCCGTCTTGTATATTTCTTTTGTATAATATTATTTCCGTTTTGTAATGAACCTTTTTTTTATTTATGACACCTTCGTTATGTTATATTCTTTTATTTATTAAATAAATTTTTTTTCCTTCCGCAAATTTGAGGGTGTCACAGTTGGTATCAGAGCTATTTTGCTCCCGACGCACGTTTGTGTACCCTTGTATAAATAACTTGACCTTAAGAAATAATAAACCGTGAGATAGAAGGGTAAGATGGGTAGATTTGGATTTATGTTGTAGTCTCTTTGTTCGTGCTAAATGATAAGTACTAATCTGTGTTTTAATTTTGCAAGATGCCTCCGAGGATTGACAACACTATTTTAGCAGCTCTTACCGTAATTATCCAAAACCAGCAAACCCAGCAAAACCAG
>JAIUZE010072400.1:0-11153 GCA_022085475.1 Heliosperma pusillum
AGGCCGAGTGATACCAAAGCTATCAAGCGGCGAACTATATACTCGTTAAAGACAGTACGGGCCTATCAAGGTCATGGTCCAAGCTACTCATTTAGAATTAGCATGGTCAAGACGCCATATACTCATAATTCTCTATGGGTACTTAGTCAACACGACACAAACCATATAATAAACAGTCACGGGTAAAACATCCTATCATGTGACTAATTGCATATAAATAATAATCAAATATCATATCGCCTCATATCTACTAAGGCTAATTCATTAATTAAATACAACCTTACTTGAAGACAAATCCTCGACCCGAGTCCCGCGACGGGTCATCAGTCAAAACGGGGCTGACTAGATCTTAGTTTGACCAAACCCGTTTGGTCAAACCGGCTAGAAACAGAGTCTTTATCACATAGACATAAAATCAACATATTCATTACATGTTATTTTAATAAAGCTTCTAACATGTGAATTATTAAATCTTAAGTAAAACCCCGCTTGACTTAAAGGATATCAAAATAAACTACGATCTCGTCTTATAATTTCTAACATGTGAGAAATAATAATTTTATGAAAACCTTTTTAATTAAATATTTTACTTATTAATATTTCCCACTTGCTAAAAATACACAACACGATAAAAATGACGATAACTCAAAAACCGTCACAAGTCCCAAAAGTGGGACCCACGGGCTGAGTTGGGCCGGACCCTACATGGGCCTGGATGGGGCCCCACGGCCTGTTTGGGCTGTTCTGGTTTATTTTTCCAACTTTACTAAAACCGTTTTCCTAATATTTCCCGCATGCTTTAACATAATTAAGACTCGTCAAAACAACAATTAAACAATCGAACATCGACACAACCCAAAGACCAAAACCCGGACCCACCAAGGACCAACCCAGACCGGCTGGACCGGCCTGAACCGGTCTGACCAGCCTGAACCGGCCGGTTCACCAACCACCATACCCGGCCACTTCCACGGCCACCACAACCACCCCCCCAAATTACTCCTAACATCATTTTAATTAACAACATCCATTTTTAACATCCAATTCAACCATCATGCATATTAAATCATGATTATAAATAGATCATCCAAATTCATCAAGAACACTTAACAACATGAAAATTCCATACAACATAATAAAAAGGATTACTTATCATGTTACTAATCAAAAACCGTAAATCATAAACAACAACTAAAGATATGTAACATTATTCGTCGAGTAACTCGGAATCGTTACCTTAGCTTGCTAAAATCAAGTAGCACCAAAATAATAAGAACTAAGAACTAAGAAACCCGTCTTCTAGTCTTCTCCTAAGATATACGAGTCACCAAACTCGTCTTCAAAATCTTCCCTTATAAGAAATGACAAGAATAACTTTATTAGAATTAAAACTTGATTTTCCATAATTAAAGTGTTGAAAACGATTTTGTCGGAATTGGAAATAAACCGTACTTGAAGATGGAGAGCGAAGAGGAGATTCTAGAAATATAAGTTAGGACGGATTTGAACAAGTAACGAAGGTTTTATGATGATTTTGCTCAAGAACGATGAAGAACGATGAAGAACGATGAAGAACACCAAGAACGATTAAAGAAAGTGATATTTGATCTGAATTTTGATTTGTTGAAAAATGAAAAGTTGTTTGTGAGTAGGATGAGTGGATGAGGCCGTGTAAATATAGGCCAAAATAGTGAGTTGGGGGTTTTGAAATTGTTGTTATGGAAGTGACCCGGTATAATATAATTATATTACAGTTAATTATAGAATTAAGTTAATTGAATAAAATATCAAGATATTATGTTATTGTAATGAAAAGAAAGAAAATATCAAGGTCAAAGAGAGAAGAAAAACCGTGAGGATAGGAGAGAAGGCGGGTCTGATTTTGAGCGATTTGCGTAATTTTCGTTAACTGATCGATAAAGTTGAAAATATCTTAGATATTCTTATTAATTTAATCAAAAGAATTAAAATATCTAACGTGAGTGGAAAACGATGACATGGGCGCGTGACTCATGCCAAAGTCGAGTTTCGATTTTGTTGCGCGCATTACGATGCGCCGGGAATAGTTAAAGACGTGCGGTTAAAACCGTAAAAGTTATTCTTTAAATTCCGAATAAATTCAAAAATAATTATATTAAATTATGATAAATCTAAATAAATCTTAATAAAAATAAATTAAAAATATTATTTTTTTAAATAAAATTTCGGTCTTCAAACTTACAAGGCGAGTAGGGAAAAGTCAACGAAAGTCAAAGTCGACTTAAAAGTCAAGAAAAGTCAAAGATGACTTAAAAGTCAAGAAAAGTTTATGACGACTTAAAAGTCAAGAAAAGTCAATGACGACTTTAAAAAGTCAAGAAAAAGTCAAAGCCGACTTAAAAGTCAAGAAAAGTCAAAGATGACTAAAAACGGTCTTTTCATGAAATCTCTCAGAAATTCCAAATACGAACGCGGAATTTCAAAATACGACTCGGAACAAAAATTTCTATTTTAAAACCTTAAGTCTGCTGAAAAGTGTTAGTAAATATTTTTACTAGAAAAATTGGGTACTTTTCGGGTTGTTACACGAAAAGTCTGTAATACTCATCTAACCCCAGGAAAGTTCGTACCTTGGCTACATTCTTTGGTGCCTCCTAGTTAGACACCGCTTCAATCTTGTTGGGATCGACTATTACCCCCTCCTTAGAGATAATATCGTAATACTCTGTATTTTAGTGTGGTACTCAATCGGGTCGGTGGTACTCGATCGAGTGGACCGTTCTGTGTGATTAAAAATGGGTTATTTTATATATTATACTAAGCTTTTACTAATCGGTTTACAAACCCTAAAACCTTTCTAAAGTTCCTCTCATCTTTTCCACCATCTTTATATTTGTTGATTTTACTGATAATGTAACAACCCGAAAAGTGCCCAATTTTTCTAGTAAAAATATTTGCTAACACTTTTCAGTAGAACTTAAGTTTTTAAAATAGGAATTTTCGTTCCGAGTCTTATTTTGAAATTCCGCGTTCGTATTTGGAATTTTTGAGAGATTTCATGAAAAGACCGTTTTTGGTCATCTTTGACTTTTCTTGACTTTTAAACCGTCTTTGACTTTTCCTTGACTTTTTAAAGTCGTCATCGACTTTTTATTTATTTTTAAGTCGTCTTAAACTTTTCTGAACTTTTAAGCCATTTTGACTTTTTCCGACTTTTTAGTCGATTTTGACTTTCGTTGACTTTTCCCGACTCGTCTTGCGATTTTGAAGACCGAAATTTTATTTAAAAAAATAATATTTTTGATTTATTTTTATTTAGATTTATTAAGATTTATCATAATTTAATATAATTATTTTGAATTTATTCGGGATTTAAAGAATAACGTTTACGGTTTTAACCGAACGTCATTTAACTATTCCCGACGCATCGTAAAGCGCGCAACAAAATCGAAACTCGACTTTGGCATGAGTCACGCGGCCATGTCATCGTTTTCCACTCACGATTGGATATTTTAATTGATTCGATTAAAATAATACAAATATCTTAGATATTTGTTACTTTATCGATCCGTCAACGGAGATTGCGCAAATCGAGCAAAAACAGACCCGATGATCACCTTACCCACACGGCTCTCCTCTCCTCTAATAGACCTTGATATTTTCATTTCTTTTGATTAATATATCATAATATCTAGATATTATTTCACTTTATCGATCAGTTAACGAAAATTACGCAAAACGCTCGAAATCAGATCCGTCTTCTCACCATCCCACACGGCTCCTAAGTCCTCTAATAGGACTAGATATTTGTCGTTCTTTTGATTATTAATAGCATAATATCATGATATTTAGTTTAATTAACTTTATCGTTAATTATATTTAATCGTTTACCGTAAAATAATTATTAAACGCGAGTCAATTACGTAACAACAATTTCAAAATCCGACATCTTTATTTGTCTATATTTACACGGTTCATCCTACCATCATTACTCACTAACAACTTTTCATTTTACAATAAATCAAATAAAGATCAAAATATCGATTTCTTTAATCGTTCTTCGTGTTCTTCGTCGTTCATCATTTGTTCTTCATTGTTCTTGAGCAAAACCTTCATAAAACCTTCAATTTCTTAATTAAATCCTTCCTAAATTATATTTCTAGACGCTCCTCTTCGCTCCTCATCTTCACGTATGGTTTAATTTCAATTCCGTCAAGATCGTTTTCAACACTTTAATTATGGAAATTCATATTTTTAGTTCTAATAATGTTTTCTTGTCTTTTCTTATAGGGGAAGATTTTGAAGACGAGTTTGGAGACTCGTATATTTTGGGTGAAGATTAGTAGGAGGATTTCTTAATTATATACTTCTTATTATTATTTTGGTGCTAAGTGGTTTGCTAGCTAAGGTAACAATTCCGTTTTACTCGACGAAATAATGTCACATAGTCTTTAGTTTTGGTTCATTTTATGGTTTTTATGGTTTTAGTTAGTAACTTAGCTTTAGCCTTTGTTTCTTTAGTTTTTGGTTCATCTTTGTTTTAGTTCATGTTTTTATGATTTATGGAATTTTGGTAGTAATATGATAAGGAGTTGTTTTTATCATGTTGATGAATGTTGATGATTTTTATTAAGTTATGATTTTTATGTTGTTTAGGAAATTTCTCATATGTTAGTGTTCTTGATGAATTTTGATGATTTTTATTAAGTTATGATTTTTATATTGTTTAGGAAATTTCTCATATGTTAGTGTTCTTGGTGAATTTGGATGATTTCTTCATGATGATGATTGTTGTATGTTGGATGGTTAAATTGGTTGTTAAAATGGTGGTTTGATTAATTAAAACAAGTAAGAAACAATTTGGGGTGAAAGGTGGTGGTGGCCGGAAATGAGGCTGAGAACCGGACCCAAACCAGGCCGGTTCAGGCCCGGTCCAGGCCGGTCTGGGTTGGCCATGGTGGGTCCGGGTTTTGGTCTTTGGGTTGTGTCGATGTTTGATTGTTTAATTGTTGTTTTGACGGGTTTTAAATATGTTAAGCATGCGGGAAAATATTAGGAAACGGTTTTAGAAGTTTTAAATCAAAACAGCCTTTTTGAGCCAAATCAGGCCGTGAGGCCCAAATCAGGCCCATGTGGGTCCGGCCCAACTCAGCCGTGGGTCCCACTTTGGGACTTGTGACGGTTTTTGAGTTATCGTCATTTTTATCGTGTTTTGTAATATTTAGCAAGTGGGAAATATTAATAAGTAAAATATTTAATTAAAAAGGTTTTCTATAAAATTATTATTTCTCACATGTTAGAAATTATAAGACGAGATCGTAGTTTATTTTCATATCCTTTAAAGTCAAGCGGGGTTTTACGTAAGATTTAATAATTCACATGTTAGAAGCTTTATTAAAATAACATGTAATGAATATGTTGATTTTATGTCTATGTGATAAAGACTCCGTTTCTAGCCGGTTTGATCCAACGGGTTTGGTCAAACTAAGATCTAGTCAGCCCCGATTTGACTGATGACCCGTCGCGGGACTCGGGTCGGGGATTTGTCTTCAAGTAAGGTTGTATTTAATTATTAATTAGCCTTAGTAGATATGAGGCGGTATGATATTTGATTATTATTGATATGCAATTAGTCACATGATAGGATGTTTTTCCCGTGACTGTTTTATTATATGGTTGGTGTCGTGTTGACTAAGTACCCATAGAGAATTATGAGTATATGGCGTCTTGACCATTATAATTCTAAATGAGTATCTTGGACCATGACATGGATAGGCCTTACTATCTTTAACGAGTATATAGTTCACTGCTTGATAGCTTTTGTGTCACTGGCTTGGGCCTTTTGATACCAAGCCGGGGGCATGGCTGCCTAATTGCTTCCACTTTGGGAATGGAGCCAGCTTAAGTACTAGCCATCTCTGCTTAGGGGGTCGCCTATTAGAGTTTCTCATGTACGGTTATGTCATGGGACGAGGAATGGGTTAGCTGTTGTCGCTAGGTCTGATCAGTCTAGGACTAGGATGTTTTCCTACCTTGTGGTATAGCCTCGAGTTACAGAAGTCGACTATTGACTGTCCTAAGAACTTATGCCTGTTTGTAGAAGTATTGGTCTTTCATGTTTTTATGATTCTATGAGTTTTAGAAGGTGAGATGCAAGCCGGCTAAGATTGATAGAGTTTGGATTCCCGATTGTTAACTGATTCACATGATTACGTGTTGATTAGGGGGGGTTTTGAGTGTAATCAGGGCCATGTTACATGGTAACCGCTGTCGCATACCAGCTTCCCTACCTCGTGTTTCTAGTTTATTATGGTTTCACATGATAGCTTCATATGGCGAGCGTTATATTTTAGTTATTTGTTTCATAACATGAAAATCATATCATATATGTTAAGTTTTGTATTTTCCATATACATTGCTTTTATGTTATTCATGTTTAATTAAACTCGACATTTCGTGGCTGGGAGAACTCGGAGTTACTCCCCACTGACTGTGGCTTCCGTGTTTATATTTAATGCGGTCGAACAGGTGGTGTTGCATATTTGGGGTACATGGACGAGCTAGCGAGCGAATTATTTACCTTGGACCTATATTCGGTTCATAGTTTGTATATTATTGTACACTATTTTATTTCCGTATTTATACGGGAGATATGTCTCCCGTCTTGTATATTTCGTTTGTAGAATATTATTTCCGTTTTGTAATGACCTTTTATTTTATGACACCTTCGTTATGTTTTTGTATTATCTTTTATGTATTTAAATAATTTTTTTTTTCTTTCCGCAAATTTGAGGGTGTCACAGTTGGTATCAGAGCTATTTTGCTCCCGACGCACGTTTGTGTACCCTTGTATAAATAACTTGACCTTAATAAAATAATAAACCGTGAGATAGAAGGGTAAGATGGGTAGATTAGGATTAATGTTGTAGTCTCTTTGTTCTTGCTAAATGATAAGTACTAATCTGTGTTTTTATTTTGCAAGATGCCTCCGAGGATTGACAACACTATTTTAGCAGCTCTTACCGTAATTATCCAAAACCAGCAACCATCACAACCATCATGCTAATCCATTCACTCCTGTTCCTGACGTGAGAGACACGGGGAGTTATACGTGGGTTGCTTCCGCTATCGAGGAGCCAAGCCAAAACCTACGATATGGCGAAGTTTGCTCCCTTTAAGCGTTCTGTGTGGGTTACGAGAGATGGAGAAGAGTTTTTCTCTTATGATGTCCTTGAGAGGACACTGTCCGTCTTGCCTCTCACTTCTTAGAGAAGGAAGCGGATCAGTGGTGGACTCTTTCTGGTCCTACCGCTAAGTTGGAGCCTAATTTTGGGTGGGCTCGTTTCCGTGAGCTCTTGGAAGCGAGGTTTTACCCCGATGAGTTGAGGCAACAAAAGCTGAAAGAATTTATGGATTTCAAGCAAGATAAACTATCAGTTCAGGAGTTTACTACCCGGTTCAATGAGTTGGCTCATTATGCCACTCGACTTATTAGGGTAGAGGACGACAAAGCTTTCTTTTATCTGGGAAAGCTTTCTCCCCAGATAAAGGGGAAGATCAGTAGAGGTTCTACTTCCTTTGTCTCGATCTATAATGATGCCATCTGGGCGGAGAGTTCTATCCGGGAGATTGCCGAGGAAGCTCGTGCTTCTTATATTGCTCCTAATGCCTTTGGCAAGAGACCTTTGTATCCTTCTTCCCGACCTTCTTTTTCTCCCTCTTTTCCAAACAAGAGGAGAAACTTTCAGAGTGGACCGGCAAACCAGAGAAACCGTCCATTTGTGCCGAGTAACAACAACGACCTCAAAGGTCGTGTCTGCTTTACATGCAAGATGCCTATTCACCCTGGTGTTGGTTGCTTTAACAAGCCGTTTGTATGCTTTATTTGTCAGAAGCCAGGGCACAAGGCGAATGTATGTCCTGAGAGGAAGGGTACGGTGTCTGCACCGGTTATTTCTGGGAGACCTAAGGGTCGTATTTTTATTATGAGCCGTGCTGAGGCGGATGCCCAACCCGACATTTTGACGGGTATGTTCTCGATTTATGAGTTTCCGTGTTTAATTTTGTTTGATACGGGAGCTTCTTTATCTTTTATTTCAATGAGACTATCCGACAAATTACCGCTTAAAGCTTCAGTCGGAGAAACTACTCCTATTTCCTTACCATCTGGTGATGTATTTTCATGCTCTTATCTTCATTCCGACATTCCAATATCCATAAATGGATCTATTTTTCCGGCTAATCTTCTACGGTTTCCTCTCGAAGAGTTCGATATTATTTTGGGCATGGATTGGTTATCTACTTATCATGCTCGATTCGAGTGCCGTGATCAAAAGATTATTATTAAAAGTCCTTTGGGTGCTCGTGTTTCTTATCAAGGAGTTAGAAAGCAAACTAGTGTGAAGTTAATCTCAGCTATGAAAATGATGAATGTTTTGAAGAAGGGTCATCAAGCATTTCTATGTGTATTGACTACTTCTGATTCTTCTCTTCCTTCTTTGAAGGATGTTCCTATTGTTTGTGAATATCCAGATGTATTTCCCGATGAATTACCCGGGATTCCTCCTGAAAGAGATGTTGAATTTTCCATTGAGCTAGTTCCTGGAACTGGACCAAGTTGCCAAAGCTCCTTATCGTTGGCGCCTTCCGATCTGAAGAGTTGAGAACCCAACTGATGACTTGATTGAGAAGGCTTTATAATGCTAGTGCTTCCTCCTTGGGGTCGCCCTGTACTATTTTGTCAAGAAATAAAAGACTGTTTCAATTGGATGTGCATTGATTACCGGGAATTGAACCGTGTTACCATCAAAAACAAATATCCTCTTCCTCGTATTAATGATCTTTTTGACCAGTTACGGGGTGCTTCTATTTTTTCCAAGATTGATCTTAGATCGGGTTATCATCATATTCCCGTTCGGGAAGCAGATATTCCGAAGACTGCTTTCAGCTCGAGGTATGGTCATTTCGAATTTAATGTGATGCCATTCGGTTTGACTAACGCTCCAGCTATATTCATGGATCAGATGAATCGTACCTTCCGGGAGTATCTTGATAAATGTGTGGTGGTATTTATTATGACATTCTGATCTTTCAAAAATCTAAGAAGAACATTCTGATACCTTCGAACCATTTTGGGTGTTCTTCGACGCCAAAAGTGGTATGCTAAGTTCTCCAAATGTGAATTCTGGTTGCCCGAGGTATCCTTCCTTGGTCATGTCATTTCCAAAGACGGTGTTATGGTCGATCCAGCTAAAATTGAGGCAGTTGTGGATTGGAAAAGTCCGAAAAATGTGTCCGAGATTCGGAGTTTTCTTGGTTTAGCAGGTTATTATCGTCGGTTTGTGAAAGATTTCTCCAAATTAGCAAGACCGATGACTCAATTGCTAAAGAAGGAAGCAAAGTATATTTGGACTGAAGAATGTGAAGTTGCCTTCTTAGAATTGAAGAAGAGATTAACTACCGCACCGGTCTTAACTTTACCAGATGATGAAGCGGATTATGATGTATATTGTGATGCTTCAAAGCATGGTTTGGGATGTGTCTTGATGCAGAATAGAAAAGGCATTGCTTATGCTTCTCGACAACTCAGGGTTCATGAAGTGAATTACCCGACTCATGATCTTGAGTTAGCAGCTGTGGTACATGCCTTGAAAACTTGGAGACACTATCTTATCGGAGGTCATTGTCGAATATACCGTCAAAGAGCTTGAGGTGCATTTTTACTCAGAAGGAGTTGAACATGAGGCAGAGAAGATGGTTAGAGTTGGTGAATGATTATGATGCGGAGTTGATTTATCATGAGGGAAAAGCAAATGTTGTGGCAGATGCTTTGAGTAGAAAGACTAGTCATTCATTAAATGCTCTTGGTAATTTACCCGATGAACTAGAAACCGAATTTCAGAAGCTTCAGATACGGTTTGTTGGGAAGGGATTTGATTATCTTGGTGCTTTGACTGCGGAACCTGATTTTTATCGAGAGATTCGTACTTGTTTACCGGAGGATGCTACTTGTATCGCTATACGAGCAAAAATATTACTTGGGCAAGCTAAGGATTGTGTAGTGGATAATGATGGCTACCTTCGTTACCATGGTCGAATGTATGTTCCGAGAAGTGCCGAGTTGAGAAAGAGAATACTTGATGAAGCTCACCTTTCTCCTTATTCTATTCATCCTGGCGGTGATAAAATGTATAAAGATTTGAGACCACAATTCTGGTGGCCTAGGATGAAGATTAAAGTGAAGGAGTATGTTAGCAAATGTCTTACTTGTCAGAGGGTGAAGATCGAACATCAAAGACCCGGAGGTTTGCTACAACCTCTGGAAATTCCTCTGTGGAAATGGGAGTCTATTTCTATGGACTTTGTGATGGCTTTACCTACTACTTCTAGTGGCAAGAATGCCATCTGGGTTATTGTTGACCGTCTAACCAAGTGTGCCAGATTCGTGCCTATCAAAGAAACTTGGAGTATAGATGTCTTAGCTGCTGCTTATGTGAGAGAGATCGTACGCTACCATGGAGTTCCTAAAGATATAGTTTCAGATCGTGATCCGAGATTCTGTTCCCGATTCTGGACAGCTTTGCAAGAAGCCATGGGTAGTAAATTGTTGATGAGCACAGCTTTTCATGCCGCTATTGATGGTCAGACCGAGAGGACGATCCAGACTTTGGAAGATCTTCTTCGTGCTTGTGCTTTAGACTTTCATACATCTTGGGAAAAGTGTTTGCCTTTGGTGGAATTTTCTTATAACAACAGTTATCATGCATCTATCAAGATGTCACCATATGAGGCTTTATACGGTAGGAAATGCCGTAGTCCTGTTTGTTGGGATCAAGTACAAGATGATCATATGCTGAGTCCCGACATTGTTACTGAAACGATCGATCAAGTTCAAGTCATTCGTGAACGAATGAAAGCCGCTCAAGATAGACAGAAATCCTATGTCGATGTTCATCGACGACCGCTTGAATTTGATGTGGATGACCGTGTATTCCTTAAAGTGTCACCTATGAAGGGAGTGAAACGGTTTGGAGTGAAAGGGAAGTTGAGTCCTAAATATATTGGACCGTTTCGAGTGCTTAAAAGAGTTGGTCCTGTTGCTTATCGTTTGGAATTACCTCCGAACTTGAGCAAAGTTCATGATTTGTTCCATGTTTCTCAGTTGAAGAAGTATA
>JAIUZE010072402.1:0-14815 GCA_022085475.1 Heliosperma pusillum
TTATTTTGGGTGTTCTCCGTCGACAAAAATGGTATGCTAAGTTCTCTAAATGTGAATTTTGGTTACCTAAAGTGTCCTTTCTTGGGCATGTGATTTCTAAAGAAGGTGTTATGGTGGATCCTTCGAAGATTGAGGTCGTTGTTGATTGGAAGAGTCCGTCTGATATTAGAGAGATTCAAAGTTTCCTTGGTTTAGGTAGTTATTACCGAATATTTGTCAAGGATTTCTCTAAGCTAGCTAGACCTATGACTCAGTTGTTGAAGAAGGAAACCAAATTCCTATGGATTGAAGCTTGTGAAGCAGCGTTTCAAGAGTTAAAGAAGAGGTTAACTACCGCTCCGGTGTTGACTTTGCCTGAAGATGGAGTAGACTTTAATGTCTACTGTGATGCTTCTAATATGGGATTAGGTTGTGTTCTTATGCAGAATCGAAAGGTGGTGGCTTATGCTTCAAGGCAGTTGAGAGTTCATGAAGTGAACTATCCTACTCATGATTTAGAATTGGCCGCTGTTGTTCATGCTTTAAAAGTGTGGAGACATTATTTAATTGGAGTTCATTGTCGTATCTTCACCGATCACAAGAGTTTGAAGTACATATTTACTCAAAAAGAGTTGAATATGAGGCAAAGGAGATGGTTGGAATTGGTGAACGATTATGATTTTGAGTTATTGTATCATGAAGGGAAGGCTAATGTTGTTGCAGATGATCTTAGTAGGAAAGCTTCTCATGCTTTGAATGCTTTGCATGTTTTACCTGTTGATCTTTGTGCCGATTTGCGAAGGTTGAGTTGGATTTTGTTTTTAGAGCTGGGATTCGTGTTCATGTTGGTTGGCTATGATTCTCGAGCTATGTTTTCTCCGTGAAATCCGTTGAAAGACCGTGATGATCTTACCTAACAAGTCTATCCAAGCCAAGATTATTGAAGTGTAAGGGGTAAAGATTCAAGTTTTGATTAATGAAGGCTGTTCTTCGTTTCCCTGGTCGTCTCATTTGTTCCTAATTGCCTCTTAATTTGAGGGAACAGCGAGTGCTCATGAAGCTCACCTTTACCCTTATTCATTCACCCCGGTGGTGATAAGTGTACCAAGCATTTGAAGCTACAATTTCGGTGGCCAAACTTGAGGGTGATGTTGTGTCCTATGTTGGAAGATGTTTGACTTGCCAACAAGTGAAGATTGAACACAAGAGACCCGGTGGATTGCTACAACCGTTAGATATTCCGCTATGGAAGTGGGAATCTATTTCTATGGATTTTGTTATGGCTTTGCCGAAGACCGTTGGTGGTAAAGATGCAGTTTGGGTTGTTGTTGATCGATTGACCAAGTGTGCTAGATTTATCCCGATCAAAGAAACTTGGAATTTGGATCGTTTAGCAAAAGCTTATGTGGATGAAATTGTTAGATACCATGGTGTTCCTTTGGAGATTATATCCGACCGAGATCCGAGATTCTGTTCGAGATTTTGGAAGGCTTTGCAAGAGGCCATGGGTAGTAAGTTGTTGATGAATACTGCTTTTCATGCCGCTACGGATGCTCAAACTGAGAGGACTATTCAGACTTAGAAGACTTGCTTAGAGCTTGTGCTCTTGACTTTCAGTCTAGTTGGGGAAAAGAGCCTTACCGTGGTGGAGTTTTCTTCCAACAACAGTTATTCATGCATCGATTAAGATGGCCTCCATATGAAGCCTTTATGGCAAAGGAAAGTCGGAGTCCTATTAGGTTGGAATCAAATGAAGTTGACAATCGTGATTTAGGCCCCGATATTCTTGTTGAAACCATTGATAATGTGAAGGTCATTCGTGATAGAATGAAAGCCGCTCAAGACCGTCAAAAGTCTTATGCCGATATCCGAAGAAGGCCGTTAGAGTTTGAGGTTGGTGATAAAGTATTCTTGAAGGTGTCTCCTATGAAGGGTGTTAAAAGGTTTGGTGTTAAGGGTAAATTGAGCCCGAAAAACATTGGACCCTTTGTTAAGGGTAAATTGAGCCCGAAAAACATTGGACCCTTTGATATTGTGAAAAGGATTGGTGCCGTTGCTTACAAGTTGGCTTTGCCGCCGAATTTGGCTAAGGTTCATGATGTATTCCATGTTTCTCAATTGAGAAAGTATGTTAGTGATCCAAGCCATGTCTTTCAAGTTGAATTGCCCGAGCTTGAACCGAATTTATCCTTTGAAGAGAAGCTGATCCGCATTCTATATCGTAAGGATAGAAAGTTGAGAAGTAAAGTAGTTCCTTTGGTGAAAGTCTTGTGGAGAAGTGCTAATGTCGAAGAAGAGACTTGGGAAACCGAAGCTTCTATGCGTAGTAAATATCCGAGTCTTTTTTAGTAAGGTATTATTTCTTTCCCTCAAGTTTCGAGGGCGAAACTTTTTAAAAGGTGGGGTGATTGTAACACCCGGAAATGTACCCTATTTTTGTAGTAGAAATATTTTACGGAATCGTTTCAGCAAATTTAAGTTTTAATTTGGAATTTAAAGTTTCGAGTCGAATTTAGAATTTCCGAGTTCGTATTTGGAATTTCTGCGAGATTCCATGAGAATCCCGTCTTAAGGCGAGTTTGACTTTTTGTTGACTTTTCCTCATACATACTCATACTCCCTCCCTTAACCTAATATTCATTCTACACAATCACAAATACATTTCTTCTTCCTTAAGCAATCAAAACCTTGCCTCCCTCTTTGCTTTCGATCTTAGAATTCGCATAGCTCTTTCGTTACTTGATAGAATTCGCGTAAGTTCGTCTCCCTCTTCTTCCCTTACCTTCCTCTATCCGTATTGATGTTAAAATCATCGTCTTTCTCGCTTTTCAAATTTCCCGTCTTTCTCAAGATGAATTTCATTCATCTTTTATGGTCTATTTGTAGGTGGTGACCTCCAAGATGCCGACAAAGACTATTACCTTATTGAAAAGGAGCTTGACGATTAGTAAAGACGCTTAAAGGTAACGGTGAATGGTTACTCGGTATCATTTACGTGTTATTACATGCTTTATATGCTAGAAATCGTATTTAGAATACGATTAGAAGCTTAGGAATCATGTTATGAGTAATGAATGTTGTTATATGATGAATGTTGATGATGTATATTGATTGTTGATAATTATTTGAAGTATATATGATAATTGAAATGAATTGGTTAAGTGAAACGGGCTCTCGGGTGAACTGGTGTTCCCTGCCGGTCGACCGGCCGCCGGTCTGCCAACCGGCTGGGAACACATCAGTAACAATATTGAAGTTTTTGGAATTTCTGTATAGGTGTGCTCTGTGCCGGTCCACCGGCCGCCGGTCCATAGACCGGCCTAGACCACAATTCTCTGTTTTTCTATGATTTTTGTTTTTGCCTTGTACTCTGAGCCGGCCCACCGGCCGCCGGTCCCCTGACCGGCCTGGAAAACGGCTGTGATATTTTCCTTTAACTTCTAAAACTCGTAATTTATAATAGTTCGCATGATCCGTTTATCGTATAATATTACGTAGAGTCTTATAATATTCATGTTTTGGATATATGATATTTCATTCGCTTGTATCACATGTTTTGTGACGGTTTTTGCTATGTCCCACTTTGAGTCGGTTTTTACAAATGATACGGTTTGAGCACTATTTTGTCTTGTGCTTTGTATTCTCATTCCCTTGGCTACCTTCCCGTTCGTAAGGCTGGAATGTCGGAACGGAGAGGTATCCTACTGCTTAAATGCATGTGTTAGTGGGCATACGACGACTTTGTTGGGAGTTGAACGCTATGCGTTGTTCGACCCGGCCGTCAAATGTTGTGTACTTGCGAGGTGGTGTTATTTGCATGTAGCGTACCGCATGTTATGAGGCTTGAGCTCGTTTTCCGCCTCTTTCGTGAATTGATCTACCGAATTTGGGGTACTCGGCGTCTAGTGTAAGACCGCGTCTTGGGTGCGAAACGTTTTATCGCACGTCGAATCGGAAAACGTTATATTCCGAGATCCTGGCCAGGTTTAGACTAGTACCGTATTATTATCGTCGTGCTACCAGGAGGAAATGTGTCTACATAGGCGAAATGTAAGCATCGCGTATGAGTTCATGGAAATGTGATCCCGTGGATGCCTATTAATCATACTTGCCATGTACACGATGCTAGTGCGTTTCATTTACCGTGAGAGTTGTCGTCTTGTGTCGTCGTTCTTTGAATGCGTGATTTCATGATATTATTCATGGTCATTGCATGATTGGACATCGTCAATGTCTTGGTTCGTGAATGGATGATAATATGTTGGATATTATGTGATCATCGCATGACTTGACTTGGTTTGTCGGTCGAGTCTCAATCTTATCAATCTTATACCGCTAACGGTGAGATGCAAGCCCTAGTGAGCGTATTCGGTTGCCTAAGAGTGTCTTCCCCGAGTCTTTGAATAACATGATGGTTTCGGATTTGATTTCCACATGATCTTATCATTATATATTGGATTGCCTAATTATCCTTATCGTATCTCACATGTATATCTATATATGCATGATTTTACTTTTGTATTTCCTTCTATGTACGTTTAATGTGATATGGCTGGGAGAACCCGGAGTTACTCCCCACTGATTGTGGCGTTCATGTTTTTCATGAATGAACAGGTTGCTTGCATTGGATGGCTTTTTGCTTTGACTATTTTGGGTTCGGGTGTGAGCTAGCGGGCGTTGTCCCTGGAAGTTTTCACCTCTAGACGATATTAGCTAGTTTTGCTAAACACTTGTTTTTTGCTAACATTTTAAGAGACCCCGTCTCTTTGTTGTATTTCCGTTTTTAGTTTGTAATATTTTGACACTCCTCGTTTTATTTAACTTGCATGTATAAAAGTTTTTAAAACTACCTATTTCCGCTATATAATTCACATGCTTGTATGTTTTATATTTCCGCATTCGCGAGGGTTGTCACAGAAAATATAAAGCAAAAGGATGTTCATTAACATTCATATCAAATTCCATTTACGTTTTAATTCAATCATTATTAAATCAAAACATCTACAAATTCATATATTATTATCTCAACCTTTTAAAATAACAATATTTGAATCAAAATGGAACCCTAAAAAAAAAAAACATACGGCATAAAAAAATTTTTGCCGAATTGAAATTTTTTTTTTTATTAAGAATTATACAAATTCAATATTTACGAAAATCATATAAACAATTTCATAGCCCTTTGGCTCTGATACCACTTGTGGGAAATTATCCGTATACTTCCCTTTAAATCATTCAGGATTATAATGAAATTATGATTATATGATTAATAGTCATAAACGAAAATGCATAATAAGCGAGAGATTAGAAATAACCTTTAGTCCTTGCTTTAATGGCCTAAGAACAAATATCAAATTAGATATCTCCTAATCGTTGCACCCAAGATTGATCAAGATATGCCTTAGGTTTTGCTAGAAAAAGATAGAAAAGAATACTGTTTCTTTTCTTTTTGTGAGATGTGAATGATGGAGGCACAAGAGAGAATGAATTAGGGTTAGAATAAAAATCTGAATTTTTTCCTCTTACCCTTGCTTTCTCACGGCACCATTAGGTTTTTATGGGGAGATTATTTTCTCTTCATTATAACCACCCATTGACCGAAAAACATAGTGTATCTGGACACTTTTGTTTTGGTTATCTTAGCTTTCAATATAATGTAATATATTATAATCGTCATTTGTCATGGACCGACATCACTATAATACATCATTAGTTATAAATATCCGTATATTTATAATTTGCCAATTAATTATAACGGTTTATCTTTAATTAGCTTACATTATATACAACAATTAAATATAACATTTTATATTCAATTTACGAATTGCAGTTAATTCGTCTCAGCTAACTTTATTTAATCGTTATTAAATAATCTGTCATCATCACATTGACTAACCTTTTAGTCAAAAACATCGACGAACCTTTTAGTCATTTAATAAGGCATCAATATGATTATTTTCTCAAATAATCACATCTCTCAAACACATTCTTTAGGTGTGACTTTTAGGGACCAGTTGATCACCGCCATCTGTATGACAATAACGTCAAACTTATCTAGCAAGCCAACCGTTATTAATAAACGTTAATCAACTGATTATAATACAAAGTATACTCTGTGAACCTATAGAGATTTATTTATGTTATTGCACTAACTGTGGAGGACACTAGCTCCAACAATGGTACCTTCAGCCTCTGCTAGAGAAGGAATGACGAGTCCACCTGAAACCCCCAGCATTGTTCCAGCAGAGAGTAAACCGCCAGGGATGTTCAGCACAGGAGAGCAGATCCAAAGCAGCTCATTTGAAGGAACCTTCAGGCGCCCACGCCTAACTCCCCCAGATGCAGATACTCTGCCGGTCATCATAAAGGAAATGGGCACCCTGCAGAAAACCGTAGAGAACCTCCAGAAGGAGAGCTTGGATATGAAGGCAAGGTTAGCAGCCATGGTACCCCTCCACTCAGTACCGGTCCTACAGAATGTCCAGACAATGCTTCCAGCAACCTACTCGCTCCAGGATTCAGTAGTGTGTAGAGGACCAGAATGACAAGTTCCCCCTGAGCCGGTTACCAGATCCACTCCAGAGGGTCTACCGCTAAGTCTCTCTACAAAAACAGTCGGACTTGGAGCTCTAACATCTAATCACTCTCTCACGTTGACCAACATGCAGACTACCCCAGGTAATATTTTGTCTTGTTGTTTTCTTGGGGGCTAACTCCTTCTCTAGTACAGGTACTGCCAGTCAGCAGGTACCACACTAGCAGTGCAGGTACATCATTAATGCCACCCCTATGTCCGGCAGCTTTGCCAACCAACCCTACCCCATACAACAACACTATGTAGGAGCAGCGTCAGGAGGTAATCCCTTTGGCTTCGTTCCGCCTGTTTATAACCCTTTTGCAGGAACAGGAGGACAGGTGGAACAACATCTCAAAGAGCTCCAGAAACTCAGAGACATGATAACAAAAATATCCGGCATGCCGCGCCCACTGGAAAGAGCAGCCCCGCAGAGTTACACAGACTCCCCCTTCATAGACGGCATATCACTAATCGATGTGCCTAAAGGATTCAAAGCACCAACAATGACGTTATACAATGGTACAAACAACCCGTCATACCACATCAGCCAGTACAAACAAAAGATTATGGTGGTAACAGCAACAGGACCCATGAAAGAAGCATGCATATGCAAGGGCTTTGGGCCCACCTTAACGGGGGCAACACTACAGTGGTTCGTCAATCTGCCGAATAGATCCTTAACTTCTTTTGCGGACACCGTCAATCCGTTCAACCACCAATTTGCAATTAGCCGTAAGCCAGAGATGTGACAACCCTCGCGAATGCGGAAATATAAAAAAACCAGCATGTGCATTATATAGCGGAAATATGAAGTTTTAAAAACTTTTATACATGCAAGGAAAGAATACGAGGAGTGTCAAATATTACAAACTAAAGTACGAATTATACTACATCAAGAGACGAAGTCTCTCAAAAATGTTAACAAGTAAAAGTGTTTAGCAAACAAGCTAAAATCGTCTAGAGGTGTTTTAATCCAGGGACAACGCCCGCTAGCTCACACCCGAACCCAAAATACCACAAGCAAAAAGCCATCCAATCCAGCAACCTGTTCATCCATGAAAAACATGAACGCCACAGTCAGTGGGGAGTAACTCCGGGTTCTCCCAGCCATATCACATTAAACGTACATCAAAGGAAATACAAAGGTAGAGCATGCATACATATAGATATCCATGTGAGATACGATAAGGATAAATAGGCAATACGAGAAATAATGATAAGATCATGTGGAAATCAAATCCGAAACCATCATGTTATTCAAAGACTCGGGGAAGACACTCTTAGGCAACCGAATACGCTCACTAGGGCTTGCATCTCACCGTTAGCGGTATAAGTTTGATAAGATTGAGACACGACAAACAAACCATGCCAAGTCATGCGATGATCACAATAAATCCATCATATTATCATCCATTCAAACATACCAATACATAGACGATGCCCAATCATGCAATGACCATGAATAATAAGGCATGAAATCACGCATTCAAGAACGACGACACAAAGACGACATCTCTCACGGTAAATGAAACGCACTAGCACCGTGTTTACATGCAAGTATGATTAAAATCATCCACGAGATAGCATTTCCCTTGAACGCATACACGATCCATTTCCCGTCTATGTTAGACTAATATCCAATTTCCTCCTGGTAGGGACGACGATACTAATACGGTTCCTAATCTAAACCTACCTGGCCAGATTCTCGGAATAAATGTGTTCCGATTCGACATGCGATACACGTTTCGCATCCAAGACTCGGTCAATCATAGACGCCGAGTACCCCAAATTCGGTAGATCAATTCACGAAAGAGGCGGAAAAGAGCACAAGCCTCATAAAAAGCGGTACGCTACATGTAAATAACACCACCTCGCAAGTACACAACATTTGACGGCCGGGTTGATCAAAGCATAGCGTTCGCCTCCCAACAACGTCGTCGTATGCCCACTAACACATGCAATTAAGCAGTAGGATACATCCCCGTTCCGACATTCCAGCCTTACGAACGTGGAGGTAGCCAAGGGAATGAGAGTACAAAGCACATACCAAAATAGTGCTCAAACCGTAACATTTGTTAAAACCGACTCAAAGTGGGAACATACCAAAAACCGTCACAAAACATGAGAATAGGGAATCATATAAGTTTAAATATGATAAACATGAGTCAATACATGATACATAAGCGTTAGAACAAGTTTATGAAGCATAATGAATAAAAACATAGATCACCTCTCCAAAACAACGTTGTTTGGAAACCAACAAAAACAAGGGTCCACTTCAAACGGTCATAACTATAGTTCTATACATGCAAATGCAGAAATTCTAAATGGAGGTGATAGCTTATCCTCTTACGGTTCCAACGAGATTTCACAAGCCCAAAATAAGCAAGTAACGAAGGAGATATGATCATTTTACGAAAAGGGGTCAGTGAAGGAAAATTACTGTCGGCAGCGAGTGACGCTGCCTGCGTCACCACGACGCAGCCTGCGTCCTATTCGGACAGGTACGAGTCACACAAATCTCCACAATTTCACTACGGCATAACACAAATATCATCTATCATCACAATTCATCAATTCTCATATCAATTATCAACTAACAACAACCATCATCAACAACACAATTCCTAAAATTACTAATCATATTCTAAATACGAGTTCTAACATGGAAAACACATTAAAACACGTAAATGATATCGAGTAACCCTTCACCGTTACCTTTACGCGTCTTTAAACGGTTACTAAGCTTTCCTAGTCTCCACCTACATACAATTAGATAATAAAAGATGAATATCATTCACCTTGAGAAACACGGATAATTTAAAAAGCGAGAAAGACGGTAATTTTATTACCAATACGGATAGAGGAAGCTAAGAGGGGAAGAATAAGACGAACTTACGTGAATTTGAGCGAGAAATGAATGAGTAGTGACGATTCTAAACTTGGAAGAATATGGAGGCTAGGTTTTGGTGTTTATGGTGAGGAAGAAGAAGATTGAGTTGTGAGGGAGTTAGGGTTATGAGGGAGTATATGTAGGGAGAGTAAGTAGAAAAGTCAAGAAAAAGTCAAAGACGGCTCAAGACGGGTTTTACATGAAATCTCGCGGAAATTCCAAATACGAACTCGGAAATTCTATATTTGACTCGGAAAATTAAAATTACGATTTAAACTAAATTTCGCTGAAAAGTAACCGTAAAATATTTTCACTATAAAAATAGGGTACATTTGCGGGTGTTACAAGAGAAGCAGACAAGCGACCTCTATCGCGTTATTCAAAGGTATGATGAGCCTACTCGAGAGTATATGTGCAGGTTTAATAGGGAGAAGGTACACATCCCTATATGTGACATTCCCACCGCAATTAAGGCCTTCAGGCAAGGACCACTTCCAGACTCCGACCTGTAAGAAGAATTGACGAGGTACCCATGCAATACCTTTGACGATGTGCAAGTAAGGGTAATGGCCAATGATTAGATTAGAAGAAGACGCATATCCATAAACATATATGGTACACCTGAGGTAGACTGTAACTTAATAATTTCATTACCTTCTTTTTACCCCGAATAGCTACTGACTTGAGCGTCCGAGGGCCGTTGGTGTAGCCAATGGCCAACCTTAGCAAAAAATATCTTGCAAGACGGTCAGGAGGGCATCCTACCAGCAAGGGATGTCACTTAGTCTGAAGGAGCCCTACTAACCTTGGAAGACAGTCTGTCATACCCAGACTAGCAGAAAACTCTTCCATGGGTACAGTGCCTGGCGAAGAAAGGGTCAAGCCCCTATACTACCACCACAGACACCTTCACATAGCGTGGCGTTCTGATATAAGGACAATAAACTCCAGAGCCACCGTCTACCGATAATGCCGACCAACAAACAGCGTAAAGTGCGTGCACGACAAACAAACAAAGCTCGCCACGAGCGACAATCATACAAACAAACACTACAAACGATAAATACATACCAAGTACTTCAGAAACATAAACCAGCAGAACTAAACGGTTCTAACACAGAGTACGTCTGCTCCCCCGTAGGTGCGGACCAACACACTGTCGAATTTTCTCGCGAACACCTATGTTCCATCACTAACTTTTTTCAGGTATTACATACATTAAGGGAGGTTCCTCCAAAGGTTCTTATCACCAGAATCATCCTTGACAACCAGAGACGGTACAATACAATCAAGAGGAGGTTATCCCTCAACTTCTACCAACTGGAACCCAGCCAGCTGGACCCAACTTCCATCAGAATCGCCCTACATCCAGAACGATGTCTGCAGAGCATCTACCAGATGGACTCCAACGTCCACCAGCATCTCAAGCTGGACCCCAACATCCGTCAGCTAAAGCCGACGTCCATAAGCAAACCTCCTACATCAAGGAGATATATGTTGAGCATCTACATCGCTTTACTTACAGACTAGCAGAAGTACGGAGACGCACAAATTAGTCTGCCACAACTACATGATATGATCCAGCAGAATGAACAGACCAGAGTACCAGAACTCAGAGGTGCACAACAGGGGGTTTAAGAGCATCGTGCAACATATACTCGTTCCCGCATAATGATACCAGCAGAACAACCGGAGGGTGCAGAACCTGCAGTACTTGAACCTACAGTACTTGAAGGACTAATTTCCCTCCTCAACGAAGTTAAGGAGAGAAATTGGGGGCAATTGTTATGGGCAAAAATCAGCATTGTTTTGCCTGACACATGGCAGCGCATGACTGGGTAATCTAATAAGAGATGGATCGATGACGTGGGCAGTTTAATTGGGCAAGAGCAAAGCACATGGATTAGGAGCAAAGTAGAGATCTGTGGTCAAGATTAAAGCACAAAAAACTCAAGAACCACATTTACCTAGTCAAGCAACAAATCACTAGAAAATAGGGGCTGTTTAGGAAGAATAGGAGAGCATCAAGGGGAGCAGTAGGAGGAAGTCTACAAGGGTTTTCTCATTATAAAAGCAAGGGATCACAACACATAATCATCTCATTCCATATCTCACTTCACATCTCACCCTACAACACACTCACTCTCATACTTATAACACTTGAGTCATTCCTCCAAGTTCTATTAATATATTTTACATACCATTTGTACTCCCTAAGCCCACCTGAGTTCCGCCAGGATCCTGGGGTAGCACCAGAATTCGGTGGTTCCACCAGAGTATAAATTTTATATTTCCGTCAGAGTATACCCTAAGTTCTGCCAGAATATGGTAGTACCGCCAGAGTGTGCATTATACCCCTCTGCAAGTACTTTTACATTTTAGTTCATATATTTGGCGGGATTCCGCCCCCCCCCCCCCCCCCCGCGGTTTTTCCCACATTGGTTTCCGCGTCACTATTTTCGTGTGTCCTTGCTCGTTTACTTTATTTTCTTTGTTCTGTTCGTCATAACTTTGACTTAGTTTACCTTCCCGTATTCTATCACAAATCACATATAAATCAACCCCCATATTAAGGATAAAATGAGTAGATCATTTTGACCCCTCCATAAACAATTTAATACGTTTGGTCAATTTTTGGCCTAAACTGTCTCGGAGAGAATGTAGATGAAGTTGTGGTGCCTTGTAAAAGGCTTCACTTATCACAGTTCTGGTCATTGAAAGGTAGTCAAATTGTAAGGTCTCGCCCCTCGCGAGTAAAAGAATGAATGTAAATATTTTTTTATAGGAAAAATGTAAAAAAAAGGTTTTAAAACAATCTATCAACTAAGATATGATGAATTTATTGTTGTATAATGACGTAAGAAGCATAATGTTTGTATTCTAGAATTAAATTGTACGTACATATATATGATATATCATTCTTTAACAAAGGAAATTAAATCATATAATTTGATTTATGTTAAATCAGACTTCTCCAATTTAGATGTTGCAATCATTGAGTAACAATATTCATCTCCTAATCAACTACTTACTACTTGAATAAAGTTATAAGTTTTAATCCGTACTACATATCCTTTGACGTATAATTTAAGATACAAAAACAAATCAACAATTTCATGCAATGGTGTGATCTAGTAGTTAAAATTAGCGTAAAACTCCTAAGGAACTCAGATTGAAGCCCCCTGAAGAGCAATCTTATGGAGTATTTTTTTGTATTGAAATAGGCTATCCGAAGAACTAAAATGATGCATCTAGAAACATCATACGAAGTACCACAATACAAAATACAAAACTATGCTGTGAGTAAAGGACTTTGAAACGTCAATTAAATTGCGCAGAATATAAATTGTATATTTCCATTTTTAATTAAAACGGTGTTTCCAATATTGATTATTTATTCTCATGTTCCATTAATGTAAGATTCACGCCAGAAGGAAGTTCAAAATCGATTTTCAAACCAAAACCTTTTACAAAACCTTTTATTGGCAGTCATCAGACGTCGAGAAGAAACGCAATAGCAGCTGCGCCTTCTGGAAGGATCCCAGCGCCTGCTGCGGATCTTCTAGAGGCTGCCATGCACCTACTCTTCTTCTTCTTCCTCTCGTTCCTGCGATTTTGTTCTTTTTCTTATTTCCTTCTCTTTTTTATAGTCTTTTATGTCAAACGTTTTCGTCTTTAAGTCAAAATTGGGTCTTGGAGATTCGACTTGTTCATATCAAATCTCTGGAATTTGTTATTGATACAAATTATAGTAATTATAATGTTAAACCACTTCTACTCGAGTTGTAGGTTGATAATCAATCGAAAATGTACCAAAGAATGTTAACTGCTCGTGATTCTGACTTCACAGTCAGAATTCAGCTCAAGAACAGACGCAATGGGCCCTGCGCCTCTTCCAAAGGACGCAGCTGTTGCTGCGCCTGTTCTGGGTTGACTTCTGACCTTGAACTTCTGTTCTAGCTTTGACGTAGCTTTGATTACGTAATTAACTAACTATTAGTCGTAATATCGCTCCTAATCTGTCTTTTAGTTTTCAAATATTTTCTTTTTCCTCAAATCTCCGTTTTGGATATATTTCTGACGTAGATCCCGTAATCTCCCGTAATCCGTTGTAATCTTATTTAATCATTGTAACTGTATGATTTTTTTTCTCTCTCATATGTGATTAATTCTAAATCCCCCAATTGACATAATTGAGTGCCAATTACATGTTCACTGACATATTCTAATTCACATGCTAGGGTTAAAATGTTGGATATTGCATTGCAGGCATATAATCGATAACATATCAAGTACTAACGATTTCCCTAATCATTGGTAGAGGCCGCTATCGAGGGGCGGGATTAGGTGCTCGATTAAAAACCTTCCTAATACATACCTTCACCCCTTACTCCAGATCTCTGTGAACATCCATGTTCATTGGCATCCACGAGAGTCATTCTTGTGGGAAATCGGTATTACCACATTACAATTATTATAGGATTATAACGAAAAGTAATAATTTGATTATCGAGTCATAAACGAAAACAAGGAAAAAAATTTAGAAATCAACCTCCGGTCCTAGCAATAGGCGTAAAGAACAGAGATATCAAGGTAGATATCCTCCTAATCGTTGCACCCAAGATGCTCCGAGAAATATCTTTTTCTTTTGCTAGAAAGAGAACCTCTTACACGATCTCACTGATGAGAAGGAGGTTTTGTGGTTTTGTGAAAAGTTACTGTTAACTTTTGCTTTCTTGTGTTGTGTGTATAATGAGATGGAGGCACATATGAGAATTAATTAGGGTTAGGAAAAATCTGAATTTTTCTCTCCTCTTTCTACTTCTCACGGCTCATAGTAGGTTTTATGAGGAGATTTTGTCTCCTCAAAATAACTACCCATTGACTAAAAACCGAGTGTATCTGGATACTTTCGTTTTTGGTCATTTTAGCTTCCAATATAATGTAATATATTATAATCGTCGTTTTACATGGACCGACATTATAATCCGTCATTAATTATAAATATCCGTATATTTATAATTTGCCGATTAATTATAACGGTTTATGTTTAATTAGCTTACATTATATACAACAATTAAATATAACATTTTATATTCAATTTACGAATTAAAGTTAATTCGTCTCAGCTAACTTTATTTAATCGTTATTAAATAATCTGTCATCATCACATTGACTAACCTTTTAGTGAAAAACATCTACTAACCTTTTAGTCATTTAATAAGGCATCAATATGATTATTTTCTCAAATAATCACATCTCTCAATCACATCCTTTAGGTGTGACTTTTAGGGACCAGTTGATCACCGCCATCTGTATGACCATAACGTCAAACTTATCTAGCAAGCCAACCGTTATCGATAAGC
>JAIUZE010072403.1:0-15306 GCA_022085475.1 Heliosperma pusillum
CGTATTCGGTTGCCTAAGAGTGTCTTCCCTGAGTCTTTGTATATTATGATGGATTCGGATTTGTATTCCATATGCTCTTATCATTATATCTCGAATTGCCTATCTATCCTTATCGTATTTCACATGTATATCTATATATGCATGCTTCTACTTTGTATTTCCTTTTATGTACGTTTAATGTGATATGGCTGGGAGAACCCGGAGTTAATCCCCACTGACTGTGGCGTTCATGTTTTTCATGGATGAACAGGTTGCTTGATTTGGATGGCTTTTTGCTTGGTATTTTGGGTTCGGGTGTGAGCTAGCGGGCGTTGTCCCTAGATGAAACACCTCTAGACGTTATTTTAGCTAGTTTTGCTAAACATTTGTTCTTTGCAAACATTTTGAGATACTCCGTCTCTTTGTTGTATTTCCGTATTTAGTTTGTAATATTTTGACACTCCTCGTTTTATTTAACTTGCATGTATAAAAGTTTTTAAAACTACCTAGTTCCGCTATGTAATTCACATGCTTGTATGTTTTATATTTCCGCATTCGAGAGGGTTGTCACATAAATCCAATTTCATCAATATGTCAATCTAGATGTGTGAACCTACTTCCCTAGATGCTTTTCATCACTTGCTTTATTATTTTCATTTGTTTTTATTTTGTTTTCATTTATGCTTTATATTAGTTTAGATATCAAAATCCCAAAACCCAGATTTTCATTAGATAAAACCCAATTGCGAGACATTTCACATCCTATAGAAAACACCATCTCCCTGAGGATCGACCCCTACTTCCCTAATTACTTTAATTTGTTATTAGCCTAGTCTGGGTAATTTACCTTTGTATCGAGCTCGCGACAAGCACGATCAAATTTTGGCGCCGTTGCCGGGGAGCACGGTTTAGTTTTCCTTTTTCTTGTGATTTTTATCGCAATTAGTTTTATCTAGTGTTTAGGAACCCAAATTCCTTTAGACCTCTCTTGAGTTTTCATCTTAGCTTTTCAATCTTATGCCCAGATCTTCTAGACTAGGGACCCCTATCTCTTTAGACCCCGATCTAGAAAGAACTCTGCGTAGGAGATGAAAGCTATTCAATGAAATCTCAAAAGCTTCTGATACTTCAAGTTTAGACCGTATTCGTGAGAGATACTCGGATATTCTATCTAATCTTGAAGGAGAAGAGGATCCATTCTCATCTCCATTCACAAAAACCACCCAATATTCAAATAGCATTCCATCTTCACCTTCACTGTAACACCCGGAAATGTACCCTATTTTTCTAGTAGAAATATTTTACGAAATCTTTTCAGCAAATTTAAGTTTTAATTTAGAATTTAAAGTTTCGAGTCGAATTTAGAATTTCCGAGTTCGTATTTGGAATTTCCGCGAGATTTCATGTGAATTCCATTTTTAGCCGTCTTTAACTTTTCTTGACTTTTGAGCCGTCTTTGACTTTTCTTGACTTTTGAGCCGTCTTTGACTTTTCTTGACTTTTGAACCGTCTTTGACTTTCATTGACTTTTTCCTTTATATACTCCCTTTAACCTAATTTTTCCTCTCAATTCATTTCCTTACTTCTTCTCTAAGAAACCAAAGAAACCTTGCCTCCATTTTTGATCCGTCTTCAAATCGTCACTACTCCTTCATTTCTCGCTCAAATTCACGTAAGTTCGTCTTATTCTTCCCCTCTCATCTTCCTCTATCCGTATTGGTAATAAAATTACCGTCTTTCTCGCTTTTTAAATTATCCGTCTTTCTCAAGGTGAATGATATTCATCTTTTATTATCTAATTGTATGTAGGTGGAGACTAGGAAGGTTTAGAATCGATTAAAGACGCGTGAAGGTAACGGTGAAGGGTTACTCGATATCATTTACGTGTTTTACATGCTTTATATGCTAGAATTCGTATTAGATTACGATTAGTAAGTTTAGGAATAATGTTATGGATGATGATTGTTGTTATTTGATGATTTTTGATGATGAATATTGATTGTTGATAGTTGATAGAAGTGAATTATGAAAATTGGAAATGATAGAAATGGTGTTTGTTGTTCTCGGGTGGACTTGTGCAGTTTCACTACACTGACCCCTTTTCGTAAAATGATCATATCTCCTTTGTTACTTGCTTGTTTTGGGCTTGTAACCTATCGTTGGAACCGTAAGAGGATAAGCTATCACCTCGACTTAGAATTTCTGTATTTTCATGTCTAGAATTTTAGTTATTACAGTTTGAAGTGAACCCTTGTTTTAGTTAGTTTCCAAACTTGTTGTTTTGGAGAGTTATCTATGTTTCTTATCCATTATGCTTCATAAACTTGTTCAAATGCTTATGTATCATGTATTGATTCATTTTTATCATAGTTAAGTTTATATAATTCCCTATTCTCATGTTTTGTGACGGTTTTTGGTATGTTCCCACTTTGAGTCGGTTTTTACAAATGATACGGTTTGAGCACTATTTTGTCTTGTGCTTTGTACTCTCATTCCCTTGGCTACCTTCCCGTTCGTAAGGCTGGAATGTCGGAACGGAGAGGTATCCTACTGCTTAATGCATGTGTAGTGGGCATACGACGACGTTGTTGGGAGTTGAACGCTATGCGTTGATCGACCCGGCCGTCAAATGTTGTGTACTTGCGAGGTGGTGTTATTTGCATGTAGCGTACCGCTTGTTATGAGGCTTGTGCTCTTTTCCGCCTCTTTCGTGAATTGATCTACCGAATTTGGGGTACTCGGCGTCTATTGATTGACCGAGTCTTGGATGCGAAACGTCATCGCATGTCGAATCGGAAAATGTGATTCCGGGAATCTGGCCAGGTTTAGATTAGGAGCCGTTTAATTATCGTTCCTACCAGGAGGAAATTAGTCTACATATACGAAATGGATTGAATCGTGTATGCGTTCAGGGAAGGTTTTACTCCCGTGGATGCCCATAATCATACTTGCCATGTACACGATGCTAGTGCGTTTCATTTACCGTGAGAGTTGTCGTCTTGGTGACGTTGTCTTTGAATGCGTGATTTCATGATTGATTATTCATGGTCATTGCAAGATTGGGCATCGTCAATGTATTGGTTCGTTTGAATGGATGATTTCATGATTTATTATTCATGGTCATTCCATGATGACTTGGTATGGTTTGTTTGTCGAGTCTCAATCTTATCAAACTTATACCGCTAACGGTGAGATGCAAGCCCTAGTGAGCGTATTCGGTTGCCTAAGAGTGTCTTCCCCGAGTCTTTGAATAACATGATGGATTCGGATTTGTATTCTATATGCTCTTATCATTATTTACCGAATTGCCTATCTATCCTTATTGTATCTCACATGTATATCTATATATGCATGATTTTACTTTTGTATTTCCTTATATGTACGTTTAATGTGATATGGCTGGGAGAACCCGGAGTTACTCCCCACTGATTGTGGCGTTCATGTTTTTCATGAATGAACAGGTTGCTTGCATGGATGGCTTTTTGCTTATGCTATTTTGGGTTCGGGTGTGAGCTAGCGGGCGTTGTCCCTGGATGAAACACCTCTAGACGTTGTTTAGCTAGTTGCTAATTACTTTGTCTTTTGTTAACACTTTGAGAGACTACGTCTCTTGTGGTATTTTTATTTAGTTTGTAATATTTTGACACTCCTCGTATTTTTCTATCTTGCATGTATAAAGGTTTTTAAAAATACCGTATTTCTGACTAGACGGGGTAATTTCATCTTGACCAACTATGTTAGATGGGGTAAATCCGACTAGACGGGGTAATTTCATCATGCTTGTTTGTTTTATATTTCCGCATTCGCGAGGGTTGTCACATTCACAATAGGAAATGGTTCGACTTTCTGACCATTCCAAACCCACCGCAGAAACACTTCCAAGGGGTATTGCTACACCCCAAATCGAAGCCCAAAACTTTGAAATCAAACCTGCCTTCATTAACCTTATAGAAAGAAGCCAATTTAGTGGCAATGCCACAGAAGATCCCAACCTTCACATCCAAAACTTCTGTGACTATTGCTCCACTATTAGACAAACTGGAGTCACCCAAGGGCAAATTAGAGAGATGCTCTTCTCATTCTCTTTGAGGGGTAAGGCAAAGTTGTGGATACATAGCCTTGATAAGGTTACATTAGGTATCACCGATTGGGAAAGTTTAGCTCTTGCCTTCTACCAAAAGTACTTTCCTCCAGAAAAGACCGCTTTGTTGAGAAGTCAAATCACTAGTTTCCGACAAGGGGATGATGAGAGCCTATATGAAGCTTGGGAGAGGTACAAGGACTTGCAAAGGGAGTGTCCTCATCATGGGATAGATCCATGGCTCCTTGCCATCACATTCTATAATGGGTGTTATATAGAGTCCCGTCGTATCCTGGATTCTGCTACCAATGGAAGATTTGATCAAATCAATGTTGAAATTGCTCACACTACCATCGAATCCATGGCAATTCACGATTCTCAATATAGAAATTCCCGCTCCATACAACTGAAATCTAAGCAAGAGGACCCCACTTTGACACTTTTACAAGCTCAAGTAGCCCTTCTCACACAAAAGCTAGAACAATTTCAATCCCCTACATTTCAACAGAGTGACAATGGTGTAAGTAAACTTGAAGCCATGATGCTGCAATTAGCTCAAAGGCAAGACACCATAATAGCTCAATTCCAAGAGAGCGATCAAGCTAAGGATTCCGCCATCAAATTGTTGGAAGCTAAAATTTTCCAATATGCCTCTTCTAATACCCATCAAAACCAAGGGCAGCTGCCTTCACAATGTTACCAACCTCACGAAACTGTAAATGCCATTTCCTCGAGAAGTGGTAAGCATAATGATGAGCCCGTGGTTGTTAATGTTGAAGCTGAGGTGCCCATGTCAAAGGGGAAAGAGCCCGAGATTCCTATTGAGATCAAAGTCCCATTTCCCCAAAGATTAGCCATGCACAAGGAGGAGGCAAAGTATGGTAAGTTCCTTGACGTCGTCAAGAATTTAAAGGTAACAGTCCCATTCATTGAATTGCTTTCCCAAGTTCCTTCTTATTCCAAGTTTATGAAGGAAGTTCTCAAAAAGAAGAGATCCTTCAATGAGATGAAGACCGTAGCTTTCACTGAAGAGTTTAGTGCACTCTTGCAAAATAAGTCTCCACCAAAACTCAAGGACCCTGGTAGTTACTCCATCCCTTGCACTATAGGCACATATACCATTGATAAGGCCCTTTGCGACCTAGGTGCTAGTGTAAGTGTCATGTTCTTTTCTATGTTTGAAAAACTTAACATGGGTGCTTTGAAATGCACTAATATTACTTTGCAAATGGAGGACCGTTCTCTAAATCAACCTATGGGTGTTTTAGAAGATGTGCCCGTCAAAGTTGGTAAGTTTTTCATTCCCGTTGACTTTCTAGTACTTGACATGGTCGAGGACTCTCAAATCCCAATCATTTTGGGAAGACCCTTTTTGCACACCACTGGTGCAGTTTTCGATGTCAAGAACGGGAAGTTGACATTAGAGATGGGAGATGACAAGGTGACCTTTAGTAAAAATTCCACCGTTAGGAGTCCCGTGTTAGAAGAATCATGTTATGTGCTTGATATTGATGACTCTTCTGTTTTTTCTTCTATTCCTCGATCCTTACTGACGGATCCGTTGGAGGGACATGTTAGTCTTGATTCTCTTGCAGGTAAGCATACTAAAAGCACTACTGCTAAAAGTGCTAATAGAGGCTATTCTCGGAAAAGCTTGGCATGGATGGAGAATGTAAAGAACGCTATGAAAATGAGTTTGGATGATAGTGAGCTTAAAGATAAAGGATGATTTCAAAGAAAGAAATGGAGTCTAGCAAGACTTTTAAATTGCGCTTCTCGGGAGGCAACTCGTGTTCCTTTTCTTTTTGCATTTTTATTTTTGTATTCCTTTTTTTTTCATTGTTAGGATTTCTTTTGCAGATGAAAGAGTTTTTGAAGATGTTATGAAGACCGTCCTTGTCAAGTCCAAAAGACTAGCTTGGGGGAGTCCGCGCTGACTAGTAAGCTTCTCTCTTCTTTCATTTTTCCTTTTCCCCATTAAGCATCTCATTACATATTATATCTTTGTGCTCACATTGAGAACAATGTGATGTTTAGCTTGGGGGAGGGATTGCATTTTTACATTTTCCCATTTTGCATTTTAGTTGATAATTTTTTAAATTTTGAATAACAGAAAGAGAAGAGTTTTGAGAAAATTTAAAAATTTCTGAACCTAATTAAATGCTTTTCATGCTTTGCTTGCTTGTTTACTATGCTATCATGTTACATTTCCCTAACTTAGAGCTTTCAAAAAATAATGATTCAATATTCATTGAATTGTGCATATATAGGGAAGTCTTGTACACAGTAGGCATGGAATGAATCTATAGATGAGTACGCTTGATCTTGACATTTGGCAAGTTACATATATTGTAAGGTAGAACCTCCTTAGGCTGGTACATCTATACCCAGTCTCATCTAGGTATGTGTAGTTCTCCTTGTGATGTGTGTCATGTCAAAACGCATAAGTATGGTTCTCATTTCATTTCTATAAGCATTGCATTCATGATTCACTAAGATTTGAAGCCTTTTTCACTTTAAATTACACCTCAAAATAAGCCCCTTCATACAAATGTTTCACAAAATAATAGCCACACATAAAAACTGCCTACCTTTTGAGCTATTAGCTAGACTATGGTGTATGGGTGCTATTTTGAGAAGATTTGTCCTTCATGACAAAGTGAATTAGGGAGAACGAAAAATGTTCAAAAAGTGAAGTTATGTTCAAAAGAAAAAAAATGAAACAAAAAATGAAAAAATGAAAAAATCGAAAGAAAAAGAAAGAAAAATAAATAAAAGAAGAAGTTGTGAGTATCTCCTCAAAATGTCAAATCAATAGAAGGAGTTTACCCTTGTGTTTCGTGTGTAATAATCGTTATTCGTCTTTTGGGAATTAACCGAAAGTTTGGATTGAGTATTCATTTATCATTGGTCAGTTGTTAGCTCACTCTAACCTTCACATGACCATAACTGATTGTCCACCTTTCACCCATTTCCCAAAACCTTCTTCATTCCTTTTTCGGCTTCTTTTCTATGTGCATTGTGATCTTTGACTTGTGTTTTGAGTTGTTTACCATATTAGACTGCGGTCACATTTTCATAAGTCGTAGATAGGTGAGTGTCTCAAAAACATTTACACATAAAGAAATCACCTTGTACATACAATGAGTGTTCGAGTGTGCCGTGAGAGTCCATTTGTCAAAAGATCATGCAAGAGCCGAAATTCTGTAGTGAAATTCTTTGTGCTGCGCGTTATGTAAATCTCAGCCATGTTTATGTATCATTCTTGCCCACGTTGTTTTTGGGTTATGATTCATTATGTTTTCAAAGTTTTACGTTGAGATTTGTTTCTTGATGGTGTAGTAGCCAATGCTTGCAACCCTTGTCCTGGTATTGTTTGTTATGTTTGCTTGAGTACAAGCAAAGGTTTAGCTTGGGGGAGTTTGATAAGTGAATACTTGTATGGTTTTAACCCCCTATTTAGCTCGGCTTTTTATGTCATTTATGCTTTGTTAAGCCACTTTATGAGCTAATATCGTCTTCTAGGCGAATTCCTATGTTCTAACCTGTTTTGTAGGGAAAGTGACGTTTCTACACCCTTTTTCTATATTCCCGAGCATTTGCCTAGAACCCGACGATTTGAAGAAGCAAGCTTGACCATGTCGAAGGCATTTCAAGAAGGTTCACTAACTCAAAAGAGAAAAGAAGTAAAAGACGATGTCGCAGTTGTCGGAAGATCAATCAATTAGGCGGAAGAATTCATCGTTTTACATCAAACCCTATCAACAAACCCGACTCAAGAGGTCAAGGGGGATGATGGAAGTCAAGTTAAAGCAAAGGGAGATGAAACGTTAGTCAAAGGACCCAGAGTGCAACTTACCCGATCGGGTAAGTGTGTACCCGATCGGGTATCCCTGCTGATCCGCACAAAATGCTTCAACTTCCTATTTTTGTCCTATATGTTCAATGCTCGACCCCTTCCCCACGAAACCCTAATGCTATATAAGGGATGCTCCAGCCACTCTTCTCAACACATCTCACATCTCTACATCTCTTCTACATTTCTCTTTACAAAACCTAGTTTAGGAGGAAGGGAGAACTAGCCTCCCTTCTCTCATTTTCTTCTTCTTTTTCATCTTTAGTTCTTAGTTTATTTCTGTCCATTTCACATCAAAACCTTAGTTTAGATTAATAAGAGTTTCAATCTTTGTAGTCTACTTTGTTGGGTACAAGTGTTGTAATTCAAGGATCGATTATTATGTGCAAGGATTTCCTATTATTGTTATCGCTTTCGTTGTTGATCGTCATATAGGTATTTCTACTTTATCCTTTGTTTAATGTCCTTTATTGTTTTCCATTTGATTGTTATTCTCTTTACATATTATCTTAGATTCATTTTCATGTTGTTATAATCGTCATTTCATTTCCTAGATTGTCAAGTAGCGTCGTTATTATCGCCATATAAAGAGTCAAAATTAAATAAACATGTCTATTATAGTTTTTGTTATTAACTTCATCTTAGATATAAACATTACCATGAGTGAGTAGTCACCTTTATAAGGTGTAGGGTAGCCATGTTAGATTGATTAAAAGATGATAATTGGATAAAGAAATTGTGCCTCTAAAACATTGTGTTTATGCATGTTTGGACTATAACGATAGTTGACGATTTCTGGCCGGAAATCATCGACTAAAATGGAATTCTTTTCTAAGGTAGAGATACGTGAATGGAATAGACAAAGCATGACATGGTGGATTAAGACCTAGTAAATCGCCTAAAAGCCTGCTAGACCATCTGATCTATGATTGTAATGAACACATCATTCTTACGAACTCACAATGAATTATTTGCATGTTCCAAATCCAATTTCATCAATATGTCAATCTACATGTGTGAACCTACTTCCCTAGATGCTTTTCATCACTTGCTTTATTATTTTCATTTGTTTTTATTTTGTTTTCATTTATGCTTTATATTAGTTTAGATATCAAAATCCCAAAACCCAGATTTTCGTTAGATAAAACCCAATTGCGAGACATTTCACATCCTATAGAAAACACCATCTCCCTGAGGATCGACCCCTACTTCCCTAATTACATTAATTTGTTATTAGCCTAGTCTGGGTATCTTTGTATCGGGCTCGCGACAAGCACGATCAATATTTTTCTTAGTTTACAACTTTAAATGATTATACATATAAAAATAGTAAGTAGTATTAACCATAGTTATATACTTATATATTTTATGTTTAAAGATTATAATGATAATCTATTTCAGTCATTTCCTGTTCACCGTTGTAACGTTGAATAAAATAAGAATAATTTAAATGAGATGTTAATAGATAAAATCATCAATATTCATGCAACATTCTCACTTTAAGAAAATCAAAATTTTAAGATATTTCACTGTTTGGTAGTCAAAGTACAAAAAAAATATAAATTTTCCTTTTTCTAACCGACTTCATGAAAAATATGAGAAAATCTTTACATACACTAAAGTTGTCTTTGTTAATAATACATATTTGTTATGTTGTTATTGTCAATCCTAACCAATTCACTACACGATGTCAACTAATGAATACATTAAAAACTTCCCAAAACATTGTATCAATATTAAAAATATAAGACTAAAAAGTTAAGGTTACAATAATTTGATCACTTCATCAACATTCAACTATGTCAAAGACAAAGAATACGATACAAATGCTTGTTAGATTCTTCTCTTTTCTTCGTATCTTCATTTCCTTCGCTTATTTGATTATAACCCATTATAAAGGAAAGATAGGAAAAGATTTTAAAAATCAATCAAATGAAATTAAATAAGTACAGAGAAAAACTTCTCCGTCATTTTTTTTTTGTAAGAATGTGATAGATTTCTTATCAATTGATCTTATTTATAGGTAAAATTTGTTGAATTGGTTTTATAATGGTAGGATATGAAACGTTTAGTATTAAAGAGGGAGAATCTGTGATTATGAAATGGAGTAATGTTTAGGAGATGAAGATTTACAACTTAATTAGTATATTGATTAATACTTTGTATTTTTGTATCCCATTTTAATTATTTTTAAAATTAAATTGATTTAAAGAGAGAGTATTTGTGATTATGTAGTGGAGTACTAATATTTTGGTAGATGAAGGTTTACAACTTTATTAGTTATTGATTCTTACATTGCCTTTTTCTATTTTATATTAATTCTTATTATTTTCTTTAAAAAAAAGTAATTTAGTATGGAATTGTACTCCGCCACATGTCATTCTATTAGCTACCCAAGCTAGCTTTTGTTTTTGTCTTTTCTTTTAATAACACTGTATATATGGAATTGTACTCCGCCACATGTCATTCTATTAGCTACTCAGTCTAGCCTTTGTTTTTGTCTTTTCTTTTAATATCATTGTATATATTTGATAATGCCTTACAATAAAGATCCGACTGATGTGAAAATTATTGTTGTTGAAGTTAAATAGTCGTTGAATATAAAAAAATTTTAAATAATATTATTGCAAGCTACATAGTTGTTATTCAATTTAACTTCTTATAACTTTTAAATAAATTAATGAATGTGTAATTTTGAAGTAGTACGTTTTTTAACTAATTAAGTTTAACAATTAACAAAGGAAAAATATACAAAGTTTTCAACCAACATTTCATCATATGAAATAAGTTTTAAAACAGTTAGTATGATAAACCTTAATCTATTCATTAACACGTTCATTTACTAAAATGTCAATTAAAATGTCAGTTTTTATTATAAAGTATGAAGCATAGATGTGATTGGTAGGGGTTACATCACTCTTTGAATTTTTTAACTCATGAAATGTTTAATTTACACGATTGATTTAATATTTAATATAGATGTAATGACAATTTTGTATAGTTATTTAGTTAATTTGTGTATAATGTGGAAGGGTTTCTTTAGTAATTTTACATGCCTTTTAATATCTATAAGAGGATAGAAAATGTAGAATTCTTGTAAATCAGGCCATCAACATGCCTTTTAATATCTATAAATATTATAAAAAGGCTAGACATAGTAGTAATCTAATATGACGTGGCACCACCAAAATAGCCTTTTTCTAGCATTATATGATTCTAAGCCTCTAGCTCTATATTTCTTCGTCAATAGGAAGAAAAATAAATGCTCCAGTAAGTAGTTAATGAAAGTCCATAGACCTTAATTAGACTCCTCTAATTAATTACTAAATTACTTTTTAATTTAGTTTATAATGATCTATGTAACATGCATGCAAATATAAAGACATTTATATAAAAGAAGAAATTTCCTCACATTGATATGGAAATTATATGGGCACAACAAGAACTCCTTCTTGTTGTTCTTGAGCTATAAATATGGATGAACACAAACTATCTCCAAAGTAGAAGATCTCCTCTAAGTTGCACCAAGATTAACCCAAATAATCTACCCTTATTATTAACTAGATAATAAGATAGATATTATTCTACTAATATTATGACTATATTACTACACTAGTAATACTTAGTAAATATTAGTATTTGAGAGTTTATAGTGAGAAGAAGAGTTTTAGAGAGAAGTATGACAATTGAACAAAATCAAGTGAATAATAAAATGAACAACTTTTGTTCATTCTTAAGGCCATTTGGCCGGATCCTCTTCACCAAAAATGGACTATTATTTGTTCAATTTTATCACATGCCTTTGAGTGGAGTGTTGTAGAAAAGATGATGATTGTTTTATACTTTTTATGTCACTTTCAAAAAGTAACTAAAGAGTAAAAATAAGAACAAAATCATCACCATGTAACTACTACCAAAACCGGTCCATTATGGCCTAGTTTGGTCCATTTTGATTTTTGATATTTGTCTCACAAATACTTATTGATCATATGGTTAATTATCTTGTATAATTAAGTGTTAATTTGATCATATAACAATTATATGACTCAATTAAATAAATAATATGTACTTAACATTTTAAGTAATATTTTACCATTATATCAATATATAATGGGTCCCACAATGCTTAGTTAATTTATTTTACAACTCCTTGTAAATATAATTAACTAATTACCTCTATCTCAAAACCTCAACTAATTTAGTAATTTAACGATTAATTACTAAGTTAAATCTTATTTAATCGTATTAAAATAAGATATAAATTTATTAGTCAATTATCGCATAATTGAAAAATAAGTTTAATCGAATTTGAGTTCTTAACTCAATTTCTAATAATTAACTCTCGTACATATCGAATATATGTAATGTACTAATTAACTGTATCGTATACAAATAATTAGTTACTATTTGGATTTCATCTTTTAGGTGTGACCGAAAGGGATCAGTTGATCACCGCCGTCAAACGACAATAACGTCAAACTCTAGTCAGCCAACCGTTATTGATTTACGTTAATCAACTGACTAATCATATATATAGTCAATAAATATCCCAATTATATTCCTTAATAAGATTATTATTGTGGCGCACTTATTGTGGAGGACACCTACTCCAACAATCTCCCACTTGTCTGACACAAGTGTGCGTCACCGATTCTCTTGTCTCTTTATCACATCTCCCACTCAACGCAAGGTGTCTTTCAGGTCGCACTTGCGATTGACATATCTAGAGTGGTTTTCTCGATAGGGAGAGTAACTGTCTGACCGGAAAATCTACCATAGATCTCTTTCCGAGCGTGGCCACGCATTTACAGTAACTACTCCTCGAGTGGCCTAAAGATGTTTTACCCAACGTGGGTGGACAATTCCTGTTGATCATCTACTCTGTATGATGCAGAGCACACAGGATCCAGAAGAGTCCATCGGCATCCTTTTACGGCACGATATAGAACATCAACCAAAACCAATCGGAAACTGCACCGACTCAAATAGACGGTCGCCAGTCAAAAGAATCGACTTATAGGAATAAGATAGAAGACCCTGCCACGACCAGGCATCAAATAATTGATTTAAGGGTCTCTACATTGTCACTGTCCGACAGAGTGTCATACAGTCTGTCTATGTAAACGACCAGTCATCTCCATGACCCCATGGTGCTGAACAAACCATCGATCGACTTACAATCTAGTCATTTCGAGACGTCACCTCATTGAGTGACTAGGGACAAAATACTAAGTTCATCCTATTCACTTGAATTGGGTTCAACCTTTCTTTCAACCAATTCGGATAAACAAAGTATTAAAATTTAGTCAAACTAAATAAAGAAGTTTTTAATGAAACTCTAACAATGAATGCGATTATCAAATATTTGGAAAAATTGATACGCTATCAATAATTTCATATCTTATAATCTCTAGCAATTCAGGTACATATTTCAATCCCCATTGAAATGACATGACTATCATGTTCAGCGTGTAAAAGGCATGGCTTATGGATTAGCAATACTTGCATCTTTCCCATCGTTCTGATTGCTATTTCTCTTTGTCTACGTAATCTCATATTACATAAAATTTTCTGAGTACGTGTCTAGGTTTGAATCTAGACTTAGGACTCTTGGCCTAAAGGTAGCTCCCACTGTTTTACCAGTATAAGGGATAGGGTATCAGCTATATGAAACTATTCTAGTCCCTCCAATACTGTCGAATCCAAGCTACCTTCATATGCATCATCATATGACGAAATGTACTCCATTTCCGTTGTTAAATCTGCAATGATAAACTTCCTGGAACACTTCCAGCGGATACATGACATTTCTATTTGAAAATGTCACTCCTACTTGGAACCTTTCCAATAGTATTTTCTGTTTGGAACTCTTCCAACAGATAAATCTTCTCTAAAACACAGCCAGCTCGTGATTTCAAATCACTTTGATCAGTTTGGAAACTGAAGTTTGTGTAACCCTTACACGCAACTTATTTTAAACTCCAAACACATGGAACATATCTTTTAGTCCTTCGCAAGTACTAAGGATGTTCTTTATGGCTATCAAGTGACTCTCACTTGGATTTGATTACAAATGATTCGTCATACTCAAAGCATGCGAAATGTCGGATTGAGTATACATCATTGCGTATATAATTAATCCCGCAGCGGAAGCAAAAGGAATCAATTATGATGTGTTCAACTTCCTTGAACTAGTCAAAGATCTTATCAATATAAGAATTTTGACTCAATGCTAATATCCTTTTAGATTTATCTCCATAAATCCAGATATCTAAAAGATGTATTTTACTTTTCCAAAATCTTTCATCATCTAAAATGATCAATATGTCTCCACATATAAGACTGATGCACACCACATTACTCCCACTAAATTTCATGTATAAACATAATTCCTCGAGATATCGAGAAATATTTTGCAACATGATTGACACACTAATTCCAACTCTTTTGTGCTTATTTAAGACAACTTCTTAAGCTTGCAAATTAACTTAGGATAGTAAGGATCTACGAACCCACAGGTGAATATAAAATATAATACCTCTTCTAGAATCGTATTCGAGAAGGTGGTTCTTGAGGTCCAATTGACATCATAATATTATGCTATCCTGTAATCGCTAAGTATATTCGAATGGATCAAAGAATTAAGGTTGGTGCAAAACTCTTTGCCTACCAAGTTATCTTTGAAAACATTTTAATGTTCATCCATGCAAATTTCGATCTTAAAAATCAATTTACTTTGAAGCGGTCGTACTTCTTCAAGTAATGTAACACCCGGAAATGTACCCTATTTTTCTAGTAGAAATATTTTACGAAACCTTTTCAGCAAATTTAAGTTTTAATTTAGAATTTAAAGTTTCGAGTCGAATTTAGAATTTCCGAGTTCGTATTTGGAATTTCTGCGAGATTCCATGGGAATCCCGTCTTAAGGCGAGTTTGACTTTTCTTGACTTTTGAGTCGTCTTTGACTTTTCTTGACTTTTGAGTCGTCTTTGACTTTTCTTGACTTTTGAGTCGTCTTTGACTTTTATTGACTTTTAAGTCGTCTTTGACTTTTCTTGACTTTTGAGCCGTCTTTGACTTTCGTTGACTTTTCCGACTCACCCTACTTATACTCCCTCATAACCCTAAACCTAATTCACTCCCTCACAACTCAATCTTCTTCTTTCTCACCATAATCACCCAAAACCTAGCTTCCATTCCTTCCAAGCTTAGATTCGTCATAGTTCGTTCATTTCTCGCTCAAATTCTCGTAAGTTCGTCTTATTCTTCCCCTCTTATCTTCCTCTATCCGTATTGGTAATAAAATTACCGTCTTTCTCGCTTTTTAAATTATCCGTCTTTCTCAAGGTGAATGATATTCATCTTTTATTATCTAATTGTATGTAGGTGG
>JAIUZE010072404.1:0-26899 GCA_022085475.1 Heliosperma pusillum
CAATGATAGTTTTGCATGAGTAGCTTAGCCTTCCATGCTAGGTTATATGTTAGTTAATTGTTTCATAACATGAAAAGCATATCATATATGTTAAGGTTTTTGTATTTTCCATATACATTGCTTTTATGTTATTCATGTTTAATTAAACTCGACATTTCGTGGCTGGGAGAACTCGGAGTTACTCACCACTGACTGTGGCTTCCGTGTTTATATTTAATGCGGTTGGCAGGTTTGTGATGCATACATTGGGTACATTGACGAGCTAGCGAGCGAAGTATTTACCTTGGACCTATATTCGGTTCTTTAGGATTGTATATTATTATACACTCTTTTATTTTCGTATTTATACGGGAGATATGTCTCTCGTTTTGGATATTTCTTTTGTATAATATTATTTCCTTTTTGTTGAACCTTTTTATTTAAGACACCTTCGTTATGTATTCTCATATTTGATTTAGTTAAATTATTTTTTTCTTTCCGCAAATTTGAGGGTGTCACAAAAAGGTCACCAATTGACCTCTTCTAGAGCAAGGTCACGTTAATTTGCTTCTTAATCCATGATTAGCATGCCCCAACAAGGTCATGACCTCCCTCATGACCTTGCTTGGGGATGGTCTTAGCCCTTGTAGTCTTGTCTATTATGTGGCTGTACTTTTCGCGTCCGAAGCACGCTACGCAGTTGATTTTCATGACCGAAGAACACCTTAATTCAGATTCTATGGCAAAACATTAACCATCCCTTTGTATTACTCACATATTGCTAATAAAGACAAAAATATGGATAATCTCTATGCAATTTGATATATAACGTGATATATATTTAACCCGTTTTAAAATTAAAATGGATAATATATATTTGAAATGGAAATTTGTGATAGACTGAAACTACTCTACCATTGTGCCATAAAAAATAAGTAACTATTTAAGTTAAATAATGATACTTTTATGTTAAATAGTGATTCTTTTTTATTATTAAAAATGACAAAATTTTCCAAAATGATCATTATTTACCACAAAATTATCACTTTTTTCAAAAAAACATGGGTAAAACTTTCATACGTGAGAATTACTCAGGCCTAGTTTTGAGGGTCGTCTGGAGGGATCGGTAAGCCTAAGGCCCAAGCTAAAAAGGCGCCAAATCTTTTAGGATTTAAATAATCTACTTTATATAAAAGCGGAAGCATTTACCTTGCTCCTATTGGCTCCTCAAATTTAGGTAAAAGCAATTTTTTTTCTCACCCATGATCAAAACACCTGTTTGGCCAAGCTTTACAAGTGCTTTTCTAATTGAATAAGTAGAAACTAGGTCAAACAGTGTAAATTAGAGGGGTGTAAAACAACTTTTAAAAAGTTAAAACCTAAAATAAAGCTACTAAAAGCAGAAGCAGTAAAAACCTACTTCTATTTCTCCTTCTCACAATTACTAAGCATCTATTGTTTTGATTATTATATTCTTTATACTCAATAATTATAATCTTCTCCAATTTTTTGTGAATCCACCTCTTCTAACACAATATTAAACAATAATCTTATTTACATATACGACATTAAGTTCTTAAGGCGGGTAAAATTAATTATTGCTATGTATATATATTGCTTATAATTTTGATCCTATCGTATTTTTTGGATATTAAGTTCAATATTGAATTGTATATAAAAAAAAAAAATAATATTTGTTTTGAGATGAAAAGGGTATGAGACGATCCTTTCTACATTGTATAACAGTCGTACAGTTTGAAAGTGAGATTATCCTTTATATGTAAAAAAAAAAATTAATGTTTTGACTTTTAAAAGTAATATCTCATACTGTAAGACGGTCTTATTATATTAGTTGTTGTATAAGCTATTTCATAGTATAACACGGTCTTAGATAATAATTATACGCCGTACCCCGTAATTATTTTGTAGTAAAAGTACGTATTATATTTATACGTTTGATTAGTTGATTATATAGTACCTAAGTAAGTTCATCATATTACCCATTATGTGACGTTGACCCGGATTATATAGTAAACAAAAACAAATAATTAAAAAAAGCTGAATAAAAGTAATTAGGCCAAACACATCAAATTTACAAGAAACTATTTTTACAAAAGTTAGGCCAAATAATTATAACTTTTTCAAGAAGTAGTTTGTGAAAAAACACATTTCAAAAAGTTAAAACTCTTTTAGGTAAACTTGGCCAAACAACACGTTAGGTAATTATATTATGAATGAACTTTATATTATAAGATAATGAAGAATATTATATGATGATGATATTATCTGATAATTTATTGTGAAAGCGGAAAACATAAATAAATTTTCATATACTTATTCAATCCTCGATAAAAAAAACCTATATAATACAGAAAAATTAGGAAATAAAAAAATTTAAACAATAATTTATGGCTCTACCCTCCTATATATACTTGAACCATAAAAATAATCCTCAGGCAACATGTAACCTTTTTCATTTGGCTCTTCCTCTTGAAGTTAACCATTAATTAGCCGTCAAAAGAGACAAGCAATCAACATTTATCTAAAGAATATTGATGAATTTGAAAAAGAATATGAAGATATAGTTTTCTTATAAAAATTGACCGTCTCACGGTAGGAGACCGTCTTATGCTAAAATTTGTGTAAGGACCATGTTTGCCATTTTGTACAAAAGTTACTTACGTGTTATTGGGTATAGATAATAAATGAATAACACATAGAAATAGATAAAAAATGATCGCGACGGATTAGTGTTAGTAGTTTCATATTGATATTAAAGTAGTATGAGCTTTTAGAGCAATGAGAATAATGTCGGCCCAATTGTAATTTAGGCATATTAGGATTGTGGGTCACTATATTGTCGAGATAATACGTTGACATGTACTGCATTAAAACATTTAATAACCCTTACTTATATGCTCATATAATTAATAGTAGCGTATGTTATTACGACCCGTGCATTTTATGCACGGGTTTAAAACTAGTAATAGGGAAAGAAAAATGAAGAAATTTTTATTTAGCACAAAAATAAAGTAAATAGAAATGAGAGTAAGGCTAGATTTTTTTTTTAGACAAAGGTAAACTTTTGTATTAAAGCAAAGAAGAAGTTACATTAAAAACATATGAAGTAAACTTAGTGTAACTATTTATCCGGTATTCAGACTAATTGACCAGGCTCGATGCTGATGAAGAAGTCTGCGAGATTCAGTTAGGGTGTGAAACTGACTGATGGGGACTGGCTTATCGCTAGCCACAACTGAGAATAACTTTCGTGAGGCGATGACAAAAGTAAGTGGCTTCTGTGCATCATAGGTTACCTGCGTCATAACATGGTAGAGACTTTTTGCGGAAGCTTCAAAAAAATTTGATGCTTGGACTATGTGATTGAAGGGGGTAGCATTTGTTGGGGAGGGTAAAACAGCAAGAGTAAATTGGTTTGGAGATTTCGAAACTGTTACCACAATGCGATGAAGGTTTCGTTCTCCCGAGACAATGCTAGTAGTAGCAGTGATGGACTGAAGTTTTGGTAAACATGAGAAAGAATCACCGGTTTTATAGTTTGCTGATAAATGCATAGATTCCAAATTTCGTGCTGTCTCAAGGATGCATGTGGGATTAATCGGCTGTTGCTTGAAAATCTTTGTATTCCTATTATTCCAGATGGCTTGAAGAACACAGCAGAAAGACAGTAGGGGATTAAATTCCATATTAGAAGTCCGGTAAAGATATCTAATCATATCCGCAAGCCAAGTATGTAGCCCAATTGTTGGATTAGCCATTGAAATAATTCCCAGAGAAGATGAAAACCACACATGTTGGGTGACAGAACAAGATCTAAACAGATGATCCAGAGTTTCAGATGACAGATTGCATAGAACACAAGTCGAATCAATTGGCAATCCTCTTGCCACTAGCCTAGTCGAAATGGGAAGAGAATTTGTAACCAAACGCCAGATGAAGATTCCAAATTTTGGGGAAACAGACTTGCTCCAGACAATGTTCCAAGGAAAAAAAGGAATAGGGATGCAGGGTTGTAGCACATTGAGATGCTGAAGCAAGTAGAAGTAACCAGAACGAACTGAATAGGATCCATCTTCTGTATATTTCCAATAAAGGAAATCATCCATACAGGGCTGAGGTGGCTCCAGACATAAAATAGACTTTGCAATGGCAGATTGAAAAAATCTAAAAATGACAGCTGGTTTCCATTGCCCAGAAGAGGTAGATATTTCAGTTAGAGCAAGGTTTTGAGAATAACATGTTGGACGGGTGGTCGGCACAGTTCCATAAAGCCAATTATCAGAGAGAATATTAATAGATTTACCATTACCTATCTTCCAACCAAGTCCTGGAGATAAATTTGTGGCTGCTCGATAGATGCCTCTCCAGAAAAAAGAAGGTCCCGATACTTTGGATTTAGAGCTAGGCACAGGGAAGTCTTTCTTATATTTATGATAAAGAATCGAATGAAGTAGCCCACACGGTCTTGTAAGCATTCTGAAATGAGTTTTGAATAAAAAAGCCTGACTCAGAAGGACTGAATTCTTCATATCTAGTCCACCCTGATATTTAGGTAGCTGCAGCACTTCTCTTGAAGACCAGTGAATCGCCTTATTCTTGGTATTATTGCTCCACCAGAAAGCAGTAGTCAGAGAATCAATTTTGCGGCCGATGCTAATGGGTAATGGAATGACAGAGAGCAGATGGTAAAATGACGCAAAAATTACAGTCTTAATAATTAAAAGTTTACTAGCATGGCTGAGATGAAGGGTAGACCAAGAGGTAATTCGCTTTGTGATTTTGTCCAGTAATTGATTAAATATTGAAGATCTGTTTCGCGGAATATCAATAGGTACTCCCAGATAGTGACCAAAATTGGAAACCCACTTAATCTTTAATATGGATAACAGATGTTCCCTGAAATCATCCGGTGTATTCGTGCTGAATTTAATATAAGATTTGTCCAGATTGATCATTTGGCCCGAAGCTTCCTCAAAGGTTCGGAGAAGCTGCCGAAGGTATTCAAAACCCGAAGTTGTGGCCTTACAGCAAATGAAGGCATCATCTGCATAGAAAAGATGGGAAATTGGGGGTGCATATCTAGATATTTTAAGACCAAGTATATTATTCATCTGCGAGGCTTGATGGAGCTGCTTTGACAGAACTTCCATACACATGATAAACAAATACGGAGAGAGAGGATCACCCTGACGAAGGCCACTTATTGCGTGAAACATTTGAGAAGGTTCGCCGTTTATCAGAACAGAATAACGAACCGAAGAAATACATTCCCATATAAGATTACAAAATTTTTCAGGAAATCCAAAACGCTGCATAACCGACATGAGGAAAGACCAAGAAACACGGTCAAAAGCTTTGTGCATATCCAGTTTGAGGGCTGCGAAACAGTTGGTTCCTTTCTTTGCCTTGTTTATGTAGTGAATAATCTCATGGGCAACAATGGAGCTATCTGACATAAGCCTTCCAGGAATGAAGGCCTGCTGAGTATCTGAAATAATAACTGGAAGAACCCTTTTGAGCCGATTTGCAAGGCATTTAGAAGCAATTTTGTATATAACGTTACAAAGACTGATAGGACGGAATTGAGTAACAAATTCCGGAGACTCAACCTTTGGAATAAGAAAAATGTGTGTATTATTCCATTATTTAAAAATAACGCCAGAGTTCAGAAATCTAAGGATAGCTACAGAAACCAGAGGACCTACCAGTGGCCAGAAGAGCTGGAAAATTTTTGGGGTTATGCCATATGGGCCCGGGGACTTTGAACCACCCATACTTCGAAGTGCAATAATAATTTCTTCCGCAACAAATGGAGCACATAAAAAGGAGATATCTGAATGGGAGAGAGATGGAAAACTTAAAGATGACAACAGATCCGAAGAGCTGACATTATGACTTGGAGGGGAGCCCAAAAGGTCTAAGAAATACAAAGAAATTTCATGGGAGACCTCTGCAGGAGAATATTTCCAGTCTCCATTCAGGGCTCGAATTGTAATTATACGCAGTCTAGAGGATCTGGATTTGACACGCGAATATAGAAAACGAGATGGGAGGCCGTCAGAGATCTCGCGTATCATCTTTGATCGCTGTGACCAGTAAGAAAATTGAGAGGCGAGAGTGCAAAGATTTGATTTCCGAATTTGCTGGAAATGAGTTGCTGATTCAACATCAGTAACTTGGAGGCCAAGATCATCTAATTCCTGTTCAATCCGAGACCAATTTATGCCATATTGAATGCGATGATTAATTGCCCAAGACATAACATCCCGCCGAATGGCAGATAATATTTTGGACAAAACAAACATAGGAGAGCCTCTACAATAAAGGGACCAAGCAGCTGATATTATCTGAGAAATTATTGGGAAAGAAAGGCACCAGTTATCTAGACGGTAGTGACGCCTTGGTGACTTAGAACATGAAAGTAAGTTCAATAGAATGGGTGCATGATCAGAAATCATAATTGACAAATTTAATAGGCGGGCGTCTGGAAATAAAGATAAACAATCAGCATTTGCGTAAGCTCGATCGAGCCGTTCCATAATAAGAGATGATCCATCTCTGTTGTTCATCCAAGTAAAACGGGGCCCAGAAAATTGGATATCTAAAAGATCATTTTCAACACGCCAAAAAGTAAATTCACTCTGTCCTCTAATGATTGGTGATCCACCAAGTTTGTCCGAAAACATTTCAACTTGGTTGAAATCACCAATGATTGCAAGAGGAGACAACCCGACAAGAAGGGCAGAAATTTCGTTCCAAAGCGAAAAACGATCCTCAAAGGCTGGGGCACCATATATAAATACTAGAAAAAGTTCAAATTTTGTACAAGGATGGGTACTAAAACTAGTTTTACATATAATATAATTAGGCTGCAAATACAAGGTTTGAAGATTTACAGTCGAATCCCAACGCAAAATGAGGCCGCCACTATGGCCCACCGAGTCGACACCACAAAAATTAGGTAAGTCTAACGACGAAGTCTTCACTGCAGCAGATTCAAGAGAAACTAAGGTCTCTTGTAAAAACAAAACCGACGGATGATGATGACGCAAAAAACGCTGCAAAAAAGGAATTGTAGGGTCATCCGTATCTCCTAAGCCCCTACAATTCCAAGAACCTATCTTCACTTATCCCTGGGTGGCGAATTAAGGTCCGCCACCAAACCTATCCTAAGGGTTAAATCCTCAGCGCTGAAACATGAAATAGAGATGAAAGTTAGATCCAAAGCAAGCAAGGCATTTGACAAAGTATATTCAGCATAGTCCGAGCTTCCTAAACGAGGGCGTTTAGAAGTTTGGACAAGCTCATCAGAATTCTCAATTAGACAATAAGGCCTCTTCTTCAAAGAGGAGTTCAAATTGAGGCCATCCTGCATCATTGGCAAAGCAAAAGCAGCCGAAGGACTAAAACCAGGAAACAGAAAGTGCTCAAGATCAATAATAGGACCAGGGGAAACAAACAGATAAAAAGAAGAAAACCTATTGGTCTTCTTAAACTTAGGCCTACTCAAATAATGAAGGCCCAAACCTACCTTTCTTTTATAGACAAACGTAACCACCCTCCCACTAGAATCCATTGGTAAATCACTGGGCCCAGGTGCATCATGAGCCCCAATTTCACTAGAGCAATCCAAGTCAGAATTCTGGTTTGGAAGTTCAGGCTCTGCAAGCCCCAAACCAGGAGAAATACCAACATCCACATCTTCATCATTAACCGAAACATGGAATGCAGGAACTAGGTTGGGAGAGAAATTTTCTCCATTAACATCACTATGATTGGAAGATTCTCCATTATAATTATCAGCAACAAGAGGAAGATGTTCCCTGACCAAAGAGTGTGTTTCTAACACAACTTCTCTAGAAAGGTCCTCATAGACAATAAATTCTGATGGGGGAGTAGTAAAGACCTCAACTTCATTCTCCTCCGTAGAGGGGGCTGGAGAGAAAGAGTATAGAGGCGAGCCTCCCCCATAATCAACAACAACTTCATCAATACCGTCAACAGAATTTATTTCAGAGTTCAAATACTTGAAACGAGAAGGGAGACCATAAATTTCCCGAGAATAAAAAGCAGTACCAAGCGGACTATGAAGAACATTCAGCCCATTATCAGCAAGCTCATCAATTCTTCCCTTAATTCCCTTGGCCCCTCGGACCTTACCAATTGGACAGAAAGACACACGATGGTCGATTTTCCCACAAATTTTGCAGAATCTGAAAATGCCTTCATAAGAAAAAGAAATCCAAACATGCTCTCTTTCAGTTAGAGCCAAAAAACAACCAGGAATTAAAGGTTTAGATAAATCTATCCACACCCTAATTCTAACGAAATTTCGAGTTGGAAGTAAAGAAGGAAACGATTCCTCCTCATAAACAGTTCCCACATGCGAAAGTAAAAACGCAGCAACAGAAGTATTCATAAGATGAAAAGGAAGACCCTTAACTCGAATCCATAAAGGAGCAATATGAAAAAGAAGATTATCTGGAATGGTGAAATATGATGCAGACGTGAGAACCAGCAGAAGACCTTCGATATTAAGAACTTGACTCTCCAAGAAGTATAGATAATCTTGGTGTGATGAAAATACAAATAGATAATACGGCTTCATAACCCGGATTGAAATCGGACCATTGGTCTTCCAATGGATGGTCATGGCATCATATATGCGCGTGACCTTCGAAAAACGCTGATCTAAAAAGCTAGCCATTAAGACGTTGTTGAAATTCAGACCGGTGAGATCAATACAGAGATGGGGAGGAAGTCGGATGCTAGCCCCAGCACGATTTGGATTTAAGGACGAGAACGACATAGTGAAATTAGTTGATTTTAAGAGAGAATATTTGATATAATTTATTTTGATTGAAACCAGTAGAAATTGGTTTAATTGGGAAGAAAATTGAAGAGGGGATATATATAGAGAGATGATTATGAAGGTAGTGAGACGGAAAGAAATAAAAATGGAAAGGGGCAAGAACGTGGCAGAAGCAGAAGAAGAACAAGCATGCAAGAAGACACCAAATCAGATGAACAGTAGATTCTACAGTAGAAATTAGGTAGGAATTTGTAATCTGATCAAGATTTTCATGGATTTTTAGTGATTTTCATGAAGGAAATTGGGAAACCTTAGGGGTTAAGACTCCAAAAATGGAGAAACTCTCTGGAAAAAGAGAGAGGTTCTATGCTTCTTGAGAGTAAGGCTAGATAAGAATCAATAATTGTTCAATTGGTGCACACTTCAATGTATAAACGGAATATCAAGCTAGAAAGTAAAAACCGTTGAATTTTTTTAATCATAAATTTAAATGAGAAATTATAATAGTTATTCCCTTACAATCTATAAATATACGACTAATATTTCTTAAGACGGAGCTATCCGTCTTAATAATAATAATAAGGTGGAGTAAAATAGGACAGAACTTCAATTTTCTAAATATATCTAATTTTGGTCTCATACATCTCACATGGACATATTTAACCCGTATTAAACTGAAAGTGATATACTGTATTTATGAGGGGATACATGATTGAAGTAAGGTAATGTTGAAGGGTTACTCGATATCACATTTCTATGTGTTTTCTATTTGTTTTAGGGTAGTATTTATGAGAAAGACGAGTCATTTGTTAGCTATTAACATAAATTGATGTTGTTACATGTTAGAATATTGAATTATGTCCTATATATCTTCTTATGGTGAAAGTTAATGTGTGTTGTACTAATTCTCCTCTTAATTGTATGAAAATGCTTTAAAGACATTAATGACGGTTTAATTCATGTATGTGGGATGTGTTGATGCCCATATGTTGTGTAGAGTGTTGATTACTGATGGTTTATGTTGATAATGATAAATGGGTTTGAGTTTTTGTATGATTGGATGTTGGATAAGGCGATTTCCGGAGGAAAGGAGCCCCAACCGGCCGACTGGCTAGGAGCACCATGTAACCTCCTGTTTTAATTTCGTGGATTTCTTATGAAGGATGTGTCCCAACCGGCCGACTGACTGGGAGCTCCCTGTATCTTGGACGATTAATGAAGTCGTGAAATGTGCCCCAGCCGACCGGCTAGGAGTACCCTGTAATCCTTGTTGAAATTTTGAATTTTGGTATGTGTCACAACCGACCAACCGGCCGCCAGTGGGCCGACCGGTTGGGCACCCCATGTACTTGATTTTGACATTTTGAAAATGGATGTGAGTCCCAGCCGGCCGTCCGGTCGCCGGTAGGCCGTCCAGCTGGGGGATCCATGTACATTATTTTGAGCTCGAATTATAACCTTGGTCGCCCAGCCGACCGGCCGACCGCCGGTTGCCTGACCGGCTGGGGACCCCCTAAAAGTCATTTTCTCCTCTTTTTCACATGATTTCGTATGAGACGGTTTCTATGGTTAATTTACGTTAAAATCTTATGAATTGACCTTGAATATCTATATAAGGATTGTATCGTATCTCACATGATTTATTCACATGTTTAGTGATAGTTTTGGATGTTTAACACACTTAAGTCTTTTTATGCCTTGATTGGTCAATTGAGTCTTGGTTGTAGGATGATATTGAACTCTCATTTCCCGTTGTACCCTTATACCCATTAGACCTCGTGCCAGAACGATGAGGGTACATCCTATCGTGCTTAGGCATGTGTTAGTGGGGATATGACGACGTTTTTGGGAGGCGAACGCATTGCGTTAATTGACCTGGCCATCAAATGTTGTATCCTTGCGAGGTGGTGTCATTGCATGTAGCGTACTTGCGTGTTTATTCTTGACCTCATCTTCGTGTGGTTTAGCCGGAGGATGATGCTTGTACTCGTCCGCCTCTTTCGTGTGGATTAGCCGAATTTGGGGTACTCGCTTCCGTGTGGTTTAGCCAGAGGATAGAGTCTTGGATGCGAAACGTTGATCGCATGTCAAATCGGAACACGTTTATTCCGAGGGTCTAGCCAGGTTTAGACTAGGACCATATTATATTATCGTCGTCCTACCAGGAGGAATAGAGTATTGAGTATACGAAATGTTTATCGTATACGGTTCAGGGAAACGTTTATCCCATGTACTAGTTCGTCTTGTCTTGAAAAGTACAGATGCTAGTGCGTGTCATTTACCGCGAGAGTGTGTTTCCATATTCATGATGATTGGTGGGTGATAAGACAATATTTATACATATTTATATCCCTTATTTATATATTTTTACGGTCGTCTATCGTACTATTTAAGTGGTATAATATACTTTTCTCACGGTTGGACATTTAGCTATTGAAATACTAATTTAATTGAAAATGAGCCGATTTTATTGTGTTATAGGTTGAAGGACTAATTTATTCTGATATGGGTCGAGTAAGAAAAGTGCAAAGAGAAACACGGGAAGACTAAAATACAAATAAGTGAAGCAAATGTGTGGAAATTACAAAGCAAGGCTTACTTCCTTCTACATACATATTGGTCCAGTAACAAATTGAGCGCCCAAGTTGGCAACTTATCACCTGCATAGACCAAAGAAAACGTGAGATAAAATCACCAAACAGAGAACAGAAGCTACTGGAAGCACGGCATAGAGGTTGCTCAGCAATGGGAACTCTACTCCGTCTCAAACTCTATCCCTTCTCTATATTTTATTTGCAAAAATCTATCCCGTATATCCGAATATAAGTATAAATACCCGAGTCCTCGTTAGGAATGAAGCAAGCAAGTATACAATAAATAACCCCAAAATCTGACGGGAGCGAAGCGGCGACGGATTCGGAGAGGAGCAGTCTGACGGGTGGAGCGGCTCTGACTCGGAGGAAGATGGAAGACCTATCTTGCTGAGGTGTTGCAGCCGAAACGAGGGACGATTTTCTGTACTCAATTTATTAGTTCTCCCTTCTTATCTTTAGCTAATTTTGTTCTTGTTAGTACTAATTTGGAACCTATTGAATTAATCTTTCAGTTATAAATCGTTAATCGTTCTGGCAATATTTGTTTAATTGTATTCTTTTTATTCTCGTTTTAATTGTCGTTGCTTTATAGCTAGTTGATTAATTTGGCGCGGCGTTGGATTAATTAACCGAGTAGCAACTAATTTAATTTAGGACTGCAATGATGTCACTAAATTAAGCTAGGAGTATAATTTGGTCTGACTAATTAATTGGTTAGGGTTAATGAAGTCTTTCTAGTTCTTAATGCGGGTAGTCAGTTTGCGGGAACTTGTCACTTTCGTGTAATTGGTTAGCTAGTATCGGTAGTCGAGCGGCTCGTTACAGGTTAAAAGTAAGGATTGATAGGGAGAATTTAGCGGCTAAGTTTTCTGCAGTTAACCTACTGTTAATTGAATATTTGCTAGACGAGTCAACAACGAAACTGGAATATTAACTAAATTAGGAATTATGAGCTTAACGGATGCTTGTTTCACTTATATCTATTTAGATTAGCGTACTTAAATTCACTAAATGAAACCCCCCAATTCCGTAAATATGTTAATAGTGTTAATATGTAAGTTAGTTGATAAATTACATAATAGTTAATTAGTTTTACCAATCTCTCCGTGGGTTCGACCTTACTTACCTTTACTATGTTTATATATTTTTTGAGGTTAAGGTATGTAAATAAATTGTTAATTTTTATGCGCAAACGACACGTATCAGTGGGTTGTGAATTGGATGTATGAATGCCTTGTGCTTTCTTGTGAGTCGTGTTTCCCACCTCTTTGACTATGTGGTCATTAACGGTGAGATGCAAGCCGTTAGTAGCGATATCGTTGTCAAGGTGAGTCTTCCCTAAGTCTTGGTTATTTGATAATAATGATGTATTCATGATGATAATATTGTATGTATATGATGATGATGTTTTTTAATTATGATGACTATATTGTTTATATATATGACGATGAGATTGTTTATATTTGACGATGATAATGTATGTTCATATGTGTAGAGTCTATTGATCGAATACGAAAGGGGGGGGGGGGGGGGAATTGAGTATTAAAAACTAGCCCCACTTTTTCGATTTATATGATATGTAATTAATTATTTGATCTTATAAATTAAAATCAACTAATTAATTAATCAAAGTAAGCGTAAGTAACGAAATAACGAAATGTAAAGAGAGTAGAGAGAGGCACACAGATTTTTAAAGTGGTTCAATTTCACACGTTGAAACCTACATCCACTATTCTCGATTAATAATTCTTAGTACCTTTCTACGGATTACAAAAATTATCAACCCACTCGTATAATCAACTATGATTATAACTCAAGGTGAGTATCGCTAAATACTCTATACTATCTTACGTTAATAAGAAAGTACAATATAACTCACACAGATTCTCGTTAAAGAATTGTAAGATTATAATGATGTACTATTATCCAATAACGTATTTCACGCGAGCGATTGATAAAGATTGATGCACGACTCTTTTGAAAAACAAACACTAAAAATAATAAATATTTTGCTCAAAGGTTTGCTTTAAAACGATTTTGGAAAATTATCACAAGTAGTATGTGTGCCGTGTGATGCTTGTGTATATCGTGTATATTTCGTGTGTCACATACTTGAGATGGGAAGGAGTATTTATAATAAAAGCAAGGTAGATCTAAAACCCTAGCTTAATATTTAAGAAAGATATTTATCTTTAATATCTAAAAATAATATTTACTTTATCTTTTAGAAATTTCTTTATCTCAAAATATTATTTGGTTTATCTTATAGAAATATATTTATCTTTAATATCTCAAAATATTGTTGTAAAGATATAGTAGAATCCTAGATTAAGGTAAACAAGGGAAACAAGCCTATGGAGGTCGGATTCTTCTATCTACACGAAACCCTAGGAGGCACGCAACCCTAGGAGGCACAAACCTAGGTTTACACGAAACCCTAGGTGGCTCAAACGCTAGGTGGGCTTATTAAGTTAACAACAAATTGAGATAGAATATATTAGAAACCCTAGGTAGCATGACAACCCATAAGTTGTATTACTAACCAATAGAATCTCATAAATATATTCTCTATTAAAATAATTGATAAATATAAAAATAAAACTCTTTCACTTTTGAAAACATTTCAAAACATTTTATTTCCAAAATCATGCATCAATATTTTATCATTCAAAGTCATAGACTAAAGCTATAACTTTTGAACATAAAATCTCTCGAATGGAATAGTTACCGAATGACGACCTATACTATCTAATCTTCACAAACCTTTATCTTGATCACAAAGACCCTCCATCTCGAGTCTTGTGTAGTTTGATGTAGATCTTGTTTGAAGCGATTTTCTTTAAAGTTGTGCCTGGTTAGCTATAACTTCCATGTTCACTTCCAAAGTTATTCCTGAAGTTGTTATAACTTTGATCTCTCTTCTCGTAATTGTTGTTAGCTATAATAAGACTAAAGCACACAATTACATGCATATGATATATCAAGTAAAGCACATTATCAAGTAAACACATGTCATTATCAAAACTATAAAATAGGTCCAACAATATGCTCTTGTTATGTACGTTTTACTATTTTAGTGTGATATGGTAGGGAGAACCCCGAGTTACTCCTCACTGACTGTGGCATTCATGTTTCATGAATGAATAGGTACTAGTCGGAGCTTCTTTTGGGGTTGAGATCGTGTGAGCCAGCGGGAGTCGACGTAGACGTTTTACCTTTCGTTTGACTCTAGTTTTCTAGACTCTCTAGTGTTTTGAGGGACTTTGTCTCCCTGTTTTATTTACTTTATTTACGTATTGGTTTGCTTCACGATTCCTCGTACTATTTCAGTTATAAAAAGTTTTTTAAAAATCCGTATTTCCGCTACATACGTATTTGCATGTTGTGCTTCGTTTTTTTTTTTGTATTTTCAAGGGTTGTTACAGATAAACTAAGCAAATTAGTTATCATGTCAAAACTATAACAAACACAATAGGAATGGTGTACTAATTTCAGTGACTTGCACTAACTACATGAACGAAATGTAGACAAATCAGTATAAGGCTACAAATCGTGGCAGAAAATCAATAAACAAATACTCCCTCCTATTCCATCTATTCTTCCTTATTTCCTATTTGGTCTATTCATGTTTTCTTCCCTATTTCCATTTTTGGAGGTGGGGTTGTGTGTTTTGTGTGGTTCATATTTAATTGCATGTAGGGTATAGTGTTTTGTGTAGTCCAAATTCATTTCCTTAATTCTAGAGCTTAAATGAAAAGGGAAGAATACATAGAATAGGAGGGAGTACTATTTACCCTAAGAATAATGCACACAATAAATCAGAGGACGACAAATCAATGGAAGAAAGGGATGACAAAAAAGATGTCAAAGTATCGAAGTCTTGGCTAGTCGTCGTCCTCGCTGGTCGCCGACGCCGACTGCTACCATTCAAAGTCATTTTAGAGTGTAGGATTAAAGATGGGTTTATGGTAAAAGTTTAGAATAGTGGAAGGAAATAATTGGGAATGAAAGGCAGGAAGCCTAGCAACGACTGTGTATTTGTTAGGTTAAAAGTTTTTTTTTAATTAGATGGGTCTACGGGTCGGGTCCGGGTACGAGAAATCAGACCCAGACCCGGAGTCAAAATATTTATCTTAGACCCATACCCGACTCATACCCAAGCGGGTCTCAAAATTTCAGACCCAAACCCGACCCATTAGGGTCCGACCCACTTTCATCCCTCATTCCGAGTTGCATGCGCCTGAGGGTTAATGTATAGAGTCTGAGCTGAGTTAAAAGAGATACTGAACAACGAAATAATAATAAAATTTAGTGAAAATGGGGTGTGACAGAGTCTTAAGACTTAGGTAAGTAATAAGGGTAAAGTCGCGTCACCTTAATCACAATAATCCTAATTCACTACAAACTAATAGTCAGCGGTAAGTAAGGTATCGAATCCAGAGGGAGGCGGTAGTATTCTAATCTGTTAAACTAGGTTCTTTTTTTATAGTAACAATTTCGTGGTTTTTTTTTATTTGTGTTCCTAAACTAATAGCAAACAATAACAATAAAAAGTTGAAATCAATAAGATTAAAAGTTTAGGGTATCAGCCTATCAGGTTCGCTAGGATTATTATTCAGGAGTAAGGGTGTAATCAACTATCATCAAATAAAGTTATCTAAGGTCATAAGATCGGTCGATTCAATTATGCCCTTTAGATCTACAATTTAACATGCGATCGCTATCATTAAACGAGTTCTATTCAATTATCGTAGCCTATCTTAGTCTTAACCCGGTCGGTGTTAATCCAAATTTGCGAGACTAGTTAATTAATCCTGGCTAGTAATTAAGCAATTAGATTTAAAACGATAATCAAACGATAACCACGCTATTGCAATTCAATTAATTAGTCTATCCCTTCTAACAATCCTAGATCCTCTTTCAACCCTATATAAGAATTTAGCTACTCATAACGATATTAATAACAACGTTAAAAAATAAAGTAAACATGATTAACAATACTGAAAGGATTAACAAAGAATAATTAAAGAACTAGAAAGTAACTAATTGAATAACAAAGGAAGATCAAAGAGTACCGATTACAAGCTTGAACTAAAAGCAATAGTCTTGATGAATCAATCCAGTAGCAAAGCAAACAAAACTCCAGTTTTTAATATTAAAGCGTACCCTAATTGTGAAAGACGAGTTTTCCTTTTATAATAACAATCTAATTAACTAAAAACTAATTTAGGAAATCCGAAAGCTTTCAAACACTAGGTTGCTCGATCGAGCAAAGGTGAATCTGCTCGATCGAGCATGACGTCAGCCCGACTCGATCGAGCAGAGTGATGTTGCTCGATCGAGCAGAGTGATGTTGCTCGATCGAGTATCCTTCAGATGGCTTGTTTCTTCGTTTTTCTTCATTTCTTCTCCACCGCTCTCGATTCCCGTGCCTCACCTTCTACGATCTGACTCCGCTATGCTCCATACCAACTCAAAAAGCTCCAAATGCATCCAATCTGCATTAAAACATAATAGAAGCGGCAGAATCGATATTCAAGCTAAAATAGCATATAAACAAGCAAGGAAAGACAATAAATCGAGTCTTATGTATTTAAGGGAAGCATAAAATATGTAAATAAATAGTGATCATCAAACTCCCCCAAACCAATCCTTTGCTTGTCCCTAAGCAAAGCACTGACCACTATACAAGGACAAACATACAAATGGTGAATGAAAAACTCAAAGCTAATGTTAATGCACTTACAAATCCCAAGCTATCCATATTTATAGCAAAGTAATGACCAAGTTGTACCAATAAAACAAATTTAAAGGCACGGGAAGGTAGAAAACGCAGCTCATGTCCCAAGATTGTACATGATACCGTAGTATAGACAAAAACCAAATACTTTTCAATTTTGTAAGGCTCAATTTGTCGGATTTTCGCGGATTCAGTCATGCACTCATAAGTTTATGTAAGGGTGAGTTTTGTAAAGATAGAAAGAAATAGAAACACTCACTCAACTTATGAAACATGCATGCATTCTAATGTGATAGTAATTTCCTCAACTAATATGCATTCGCTATAAAACCAAAGTACATGAATCAAGACAATAAGGGAGGCTAATGGCCGAAGGTATAGAAGTAGATTGTGCTAAGGCACGTATGAGAATGTGGGGCTAAGACCGGTAGTCGCAGCGACACTTACCAAAGCAATTCTACAAAACTAGCACAAACCAATACCCGACTAGAGAAATCATCTTACCCTTTGACAACACAAGAGAGATATCGATATTGCTCTCTAAATATGCATTAAACTCTAGTATATTCCCTTTCATTATCCCTTGAACAATTTAATGAAGTAACATATATTTTTTCTCTGTTCCCCTTTTTTTTCTTTTTTCTTTTTTTTCTTCATAACATTTCTCAACAAAGGGAATAAATGACACAATTGCCAACGTACTTGCTACACCCATTTGATAATTTTTTTAAATCCCGACCCAATCATAGTAGAAAAGTAGACAAGAAAAAGCATGCAACTGCGACTGTCCCGATAAGGTAGGCAAATTTTAGGAATGTAGCTATTAGATGGGTTATAAAACAGGCTACAATTGTTCAAATATGCTAAACAAAAGGTAATGTAAGGCTTATTTGAATGGTAAGAACCGCCTTTCCTCATGTACTTATCAAATGAACGCGTATAGTATCAAGAAACTAATGTCACACTTATGCAATTTGATGTTACATATTCCACAAGGACTACCACACTCATAAACCCAAAGACAATGAGACCAGTTTATTGATGTTCCTGGCGTAGAAAGCTCTATAGACCTCATAATTTTAAGTGGTTTACCAACTAAAAAGGCCAAATCTAATTAGCATAAGGTATGTCAAAAACGGTCAAAACTTGTTCTATGAGCTTTGTTTTCAAAAGTAGTAAGTGAAAACAATGTATATGGACAACTTATTTGGGATTCAAATGCAGAAACAATGCAAATTATCATCATTGTTATTCAACTTCACCAAGACTCGACCTAATAAAATAACATGTTTTTGGATTTTGTAAATTTTTCAATTTTTATGGTTTTTTTCACACAACGGAAATAAACACACAACATAAATAAAGACTCTCCCCTAAACCTAAATGTCACAGTGTCCTCAGTGTGACGCTAACAGCACAGCAATCACACAACAACCAACAACAACAACCTAAAGGACACAACTAACAAAGGGAAATGGGAAATAACTAAAAGAAAATACAATAAAATAAAGTACAAGGATAAATAATACCAGCTGTATAGACATAGCCTCCCCCAAACCAATTGCAAAATGGGGGGGCGTAGTGACCAGCTGTCACTACTGCTCATCAGCACCATCCTCATCATCATCATCATCTCTCTGAGCAGCACCAGAAGAAGAGGCCTGAAATGGCCCACCAAACCCACCAACCGGAGCATCCGGTCGGATAGGAGTATACCACGGACGACCCAAACAACCATAATCATGACTGAATTCCTGGGAAAACTGATTTATGCTGCGAATCCGGTCGGACCGGACCCGACTCGATTGAACAAGGTGGCGCTGCTCGATCGAGCAACCTAGAGAATGCAGTTTTGGATTGTATGCTCGATTCTCGGATTATAGAGCATATGTCGAACTCGATCGAGCAAGGTGGTGCTGCTCGACCGAGCAACCTAGAGCTGCTCTTATTTTCTTTTTCTCTCCCTTTTTTTTTTCGTTCTTAAATCGACTTCTAATTTTATTACCTGCAAGCACTCAATAAAATTGTTAGATCTCTCCCTCATCGCACTATGAGCATAAAGTAGACCTGTATTAACTATCCAAACTAAATCTAATTAAACCATAATTGCAACAGGAGTATGTGACCAAGCCAAGACACGAGCTCAAGACAAGACTCAACATCAAGACAACAACACCATTCAAGACAACAACATCCTTTCAGACAACACCATGACCAGTTATGACAATGTCCTATTCAGTCCAAGCCACAACCACTTCAAGCCTGCTAAGACAACACCCCCACAGCCAGAACAAAGCCTAGCCATCCACTTCCCAAGAATAAGCCACAACAAGGCACAGCCAACAGCCCAACAAACCCAACACAACAAAAACAACCCTCAGCCAAAAACAGCCTATCACAGCCTTTCTAAACAGGGTCCATGGGGGCCTCACACAATCAAACAAGCCTAACCAACCCTCAAACCTATGTCTTGGGAAGGTCCTCTACAACTTTCCCCAGGACTTCCCTTCCAAGAAACAAACACACAAAGAGTTAGCTTAGGGACAACTTCAGACTGTCCAGATTTCAGCCTTTTGTGCAGTAGTTAATATGTCACTGTCAACCTTCCTCTTTTGAACAAGCAATGCGTGAGGGACCTTCAGCACATCTTTGGGAGCCATCCTACTTCAGTTTGGCTCACAAACCCAAACTTGAAAGTCCACTCTTCATCCAAGACACACCTGATCAAAACAATTAAGGAAGATTGTCCCTTTAGAAACTGCTTTTCTACTTTATCTACTTTATGTCAGTATTCTGCAAGTTTGTAGCTGTTATTTTGTTTTATCTTGTAAGCCTTTGTGGCCCTAGATGTATCCTAACGTCTGAGATGTATCCTTGCTGCCTATATAAGGCCTTCACCTAATGAAATACAAATCAGATTTGAAGTAAAACATAAAACTGAAACCTTGTTTCTGTTGCATCTCTTGGCTGTGTGCTTGAGACAACTTCCTTTGCTTTGTGCTTGGAAGTGAGCTTGGGTCCTTAGCTGTGTGCTGGGATTAAGGTTCAACCCTCAATCATTGGCTTTGTGCTTTGGTTAAGGTCCTATCTTAGTTCTTTGTCAATCAGTCCAAACAGAAACAGAGTATTTGCAAAGTGTCTGAACCTCAATCAAATTGTCATTGTTTAGTTGTCTTTCTGAATAGTTTCAGTGCAAATTGGTTATCAGAGCTTTGGTTTGTGAGTTCATCTACCTAACTACATTAAAAACACAAAATACAACCATGAGTGAAGAGAGAATCACAGGTCTTGAAAACACAGTTCAAGATCTTGTCAGAACTGTAATGGAGGTCTCTAGATCTGTCAATGAACTCCTTGAGGGCCAACAGAACAATGATACAAGGGGAGGCAGAGGTCGAGGAAGAGGAGCACCTTTCCCACAAGGTGGAGGAAGGAGGAGACAACCTGTAGATCAGTTTGAAATGTCAGATTCAGATGGCTCAGATCACAGTCTTCTCAGACACCAAGACAAAGATATCAAGGTAGAGATTCCTGACTTTCTAGGTAGCTTGAACCCTGATGATTTCTTAGATTGGCTAAGGTCTGTAGAAAGAGTCTTTGAGTTTAAAGGATACACTGATAGAAAGGCTTTTAAGGTTGCTATCATGAAACTAAAAGGCTATGCCTCACTGTGGTATGAAAACATGAAAACCTTGAGGGTTAGGGAAGGGAAAGAACCTGTAAAGTCATGGCTCAAACTGAAAAAGAAAATGAGAGCTAAGTTTGTCTCTAGGGACTACACTCAAGACATGTTCATTAAGCTTACTCACCTAAAGCAAGACCAAAGACCTTTAGAGTCCTACCTAAGAGACTTTGAACAACTCACTTTGCAATGTGAGGTTGTTGAGAAATCTGAACAAAAGATAGCAAGGTTCTTAGAGGGGTTGGATGAAAGGATAGCTAGTAAAGTCAGGCTACAAAATATATACTCCTTTGAGGAAGCTGTCAACTTGTCTTTGAGGGTAGAAAAATTGGGAAAAGGAAAGGCCAGTGCTTCTAAGACACCTTCCAGAACCCCCACCTTCAAACCTTTTGTAGGAGTCAAGATAGGAGAACCTGTGGTTCCTGTTAAGACCCCTTTCAACCTTGATAAAGGCAAGGCTGTTGAGGCAGGCCAAAGGAAGACTACCCCTCTCAAAAAGTGCTTTCAATGTCAAGGGTATGGACATTTTGCTAGAGAATGTCCATCTAAAAGGGCTCTGAGTACCCTAGAAGTAATCCATTGGGGAGATGATGAAGTGTTGGTCTGTGATGAAGAGATGGAAGAGCCTGAGGTAGAGGCTAGTGAGGAGTTGATAGAGCCTGATGCAGGGTTAAGTTTGGTAACATGGAGGGTAATGCATACTCAACCACAACCTTTGGAAGAGGACCAAAGACACCAGATCTTTAGGACCAGATGTACCATCAAGGGTAGAGTATGTAACCTCATTATTGATGGGGGAAGCTGCACTAATGTGGCCTCCAAAACACTGATAGATAAGCTAGCTCTACCCACCAAAGACCACCCCCTACCTTACAAACTCAGATGGCTAAACAAAGGGGCTGAGATCAAGGTGGATAAACAATGTGTTATACCTTTCTCAATTGGTAAAGGGTATGTGGATGAGAGTCTTTGTGATGTTCTACCTATGGATGCATGTCACCTTCTGCTTGGGAGACCATGGGAGTTTGATAGGGATGCCATACACCATGGGAGGGACAACACCTACACCTTTAAGTATGGGAAGAAGAAGATCACCCTAGCACCTTTACCACCTGCTTTAAAGATCAACCCAAACCCCATGAGTGAGGCTTCCAAAGAAGTCATGTTGATAAGTGAATCAGAAATAGCACAAGAGCTAAGTGAGCTACAACCTGTATACATATTGCTAGTCAAGGAGACTGGGATGAGTATCATTGATATCCCTGAAGAGGTCAAATCTATCCTAGAAAGTTATGGTGATGTCTTCCCTACTGAGCTTCCTAGTGGACTGCCACCACTTAGAGGGATAGAGCACCACATTGACCTAGTGCCTGGAGCTATCTTACCCAACAAGCCAGCCTACAGGAGTGACCCTAAGGCTACACAAGAGCTCCAACTTCAAGTAGGTGAACTACTCAACAAGGGCTATGTCAGAGAGTCCCTCAGTCCTTGTGCTGTACTAGCCTTGCTTGTGCCAAAGAAGGATGGGACTTAGCGTATGTGCATTGACAGTAGGGCCATCAACAACATTACCATCAAGTATAGGTTTCCCATACCTAGACTTAATGATATTCTGGATGAGCTAAGTGGGGCTCATGTGACAACTCTCGCGAATGCGGAAATATAAAACATACAAGCATGTGAAATAATATGCGGAAATAGGTAGTTTTTAAAAACTTTTATACATGCAAGTTAAATAAAACGAGGAGTGTCAAAATATTACAAACTAAGTACGGAATATACAATAAAGAGACGGGGTCTCTTAAAATGTTAGCACAGAACAAGTGTTTAACCAAAACTAGCTACTATCGTCTAGAGGTGAACTTCCAGGGACAACGCCCGCTAGCTCACACCCGAACCCCAAAATATCATATCCAAAAAGTCATCCATTGCAAGCAACCTGTTCATTCATGAAAAACATGAACGCCACAATCAGTGGGGAGTAACTCCGGGTTCTCCCAGCCATATCACCTTAACGTACATATAAGGAAATACGAAGGTAGAGCATGCATATATAATATACATGTGAGTTACGATAAGAAAAGATAGGCAATACGAGATATAATGATAAGAACATAAGAGGCACAAATCCGAATCCATCATGATATTCAAAGACTCGGGGAAGACACTCTTAGGCAACCGAATACGCTCACTAGGGCTTACATCTCACCGTTAGCGGTATAAGTTTGATAAGATTGAGACTCGACAAACAAACCATGCCAAGGCATTCAATGATCAATCATATAATCATTCATGTAATCATCCATCCAAACACACCGACACAATGACGACATCTCTCACGGTAAATGAAACGCACTAGCATCGTGTACAATAGCAAGACAAGCCAATGGAAGCTCACGGAATAAGACGTTTTCCGGAACCGTATACGATAAGACGTTTCGTATACTCATGACCTAGACAATCAAGTTCACAGGATAAGACGTTTCCCGGAACCATGTACGATAAGACGTTTCGTACACACAAGATTCTAATCCTCTCGGTAGGACGACGATAATAATACGGTCCTAGTCTAAACCTGGCCAGACTCTCGGAATAAGACGTGTTCCGATTCGACATGTGGTAAGACGTTCCACATCCAAGACTCGATCATACAAAGACGTCGAGTACCCCAAATTCGGCTAAACCACACGAAAGAGGCGGAAAGAAATCTATAGTCAAAAGTCAAGCTAGTACGCTACATGCAATAACACCACCTCGCAAGTATACAACATTTGACGGCCGGGTCGATCAACGCATTGCGTTCACCTCCTAACAACGTCGTCATATCCCCACTAAACATGCATACAAGCATCAAGGATACACCCCATTGCTCCGACATTCCAGTCTAACGAGTATAAGGTGTAGCCGGGAAATGAGAGTTCAAAGCACATGATCATTAGTGCTCAAATCATAACATATGTAAAACCGACTCGAAAGCGGGATATATCGAAAACCGTCACGAAACATGTGATACAAGCGAATAGAATATCATATATCCAAAACATGAATATTATAAGTCGTTACGTAAAATTATACGATAAACGGATCATGCGAACTATTATAAATTACGAGTTTTAGAAATTATATGAAAAGAACACAGCCGTGTTCCAGGCCGGTCAGGAGGGAGGCGGCCGGTGGGCCGGCTCAGAACACAAGGCAAAAACCAAAAATCATAGAAAACAGAGAAATGTAGTCTAGGCCGGTCAATGGACCGGCGGCCGGTGGGCCGGCACAGAACACACTACCAAAATCCAAACTTCACTTACTGAGGTGGTCCAGGCCGGTTGGAGGACCGGTGGCCGGTGGGCCGGCCAGGAACCCCTCTTCATGCAAAAATCCAAGTTTTCCAAAGAATGTTACTGATGTGTTCCCAGCCGGGTTGCAGACCGGCGGCCGGTCGACCGGCTGGGAGCACCTCTTCACCCGTGAGCTTTGCTCACTTAACCAAATCAATCCAATTCTCATATATACTTCAAATAATCATCAACAATCATTATACATCATCAATATTCATCATATAACATCATTCATTAATCATAGCATGAATCCTAATCTTCCTAATCGTATTCTAATACGATTTTCTAGCATATAAACATGTAAAACACGTAAGTAATACCGAGTAACCCTTCACCGTTAACTTTGAGCGTCTCTAATGATCGTCAAGCTCCTCTTCTATAAGGAAATAGTCTTTGTCGGGATCTTGGAGGTCGCCACCTACAAATAGATCGTAAAAAGATGAATAAAGTTCATCTTGAGAAAGACGGAATGCTTAAAAAGCGAGAAAGACGATAATTTTAATATCAATATGGATAGAGGAAAGTACGGGAGGAAGAATAACATAAACTTACGTAAATTCTATCGAGTAACGAAGAAACTACGCCAATTCTAAGATTGAAATCAAAGAGGGAAAAGATGAGATTTCTTAAGGGAGAAGAAAGGGGGTTTTGTGTTTGATTTTGTGTTAAATGAATATTAGGTTAAAGAGGGAGTAGTGTGAGTTGTGTAGAAAAAAGTCAAAGACGATTTCCAAAGTCAAGAAAAGTCAAACTAGACTTAAGACGGCTTTTTCATGAAATCTCGCAGAAATTCCAAATACGAACTCGGAAATTCTAAATTCGACTCGGAACTTAAAATTCTAATTTAAAACTTAAATTTACTGAAAAGCTTTCGTAAAATATTTCTACTAGAAAAATAGGGTACATTTTCGGGTGTTACAATCACCCCACCTTTTAAAAAGTTTCGTCCTCGAAACTTGAGAGTAGAAAACAAAAGTATCAAGGACACGAATCGGTTTACAAAATCAACACGAAATCTTTTATAAGGGAAAACATTTATGAAATGATGTTCTTCTCGAAAACGCTTTAAGTAAATTTTTCATAAGTGAGAAACTTTATTTACGAATCACAAGAGTGGCCGTCATGAACGAGAACTCTAGCTATCAAAAATTAAATCAATGCCGAAATAGTGAAATCGAAAATCAAAACAGGTGTTAGTAAGTGTCAGACTAGTCACCAGACGTCTCCAATAACAAGCCCAAACAGCCAACCCAACACAAAAATCCAAATATAAAAGGGAAAGAAATCTACTTTCTCCAAAAGAGGGTACACAAACCATCTTTAAACTATTTTAAAAAGATTAAATTAGGATTACGATATGGAGATTGGAAAGTTTTCTCAAGAATAGAATCAAAATAAGAAGACATTACACGAACTTAGAGCGAACTCGAACATCAAAATCACAAATCGTGATACTAAGAGATACGTCCAAACGAGTAAAATGGACTAGAAAGGGGAAGGATTGAAAAGTAGCGGAGTGAGTAAGGGTCAGATTGAGGGAAAAGAGAGGAATGAACAACATTACTATCTTCCATCTATGAAAAATTCAAATGTCGATCACAACTCGACCTTACTAACCGCACAAGTAAACTAGTCCTCAAGAGAGTGCAAAAATATCTTCAACATTTTAAATCATCTGATTCCTACTAAAATATTTCATAACCATAAACTTCGAGTAACAACTTCCAATTATTCAAATTCAATTAGAATCTTCTAAGGTCCATCGGTATGGTAGACTACACCACTAATAATCCACATAGAAATTTCACTACGCACTCCAATCTTCTTAGCTCCATTAAAACTCTTACTAGAAACTATCAACAAAATATTTATCTATGCAAACCTGATTACTAACAACCACCAAGTAAAAGACTTACCATGAAATCCTTTAATCCAATTTACTTCAAACCCATTATCCTAAACTTACAAGGACTTTTTCATCCACAAAAGTCAAAACACAATTCCTCAAACAAAGAATGAGCACAAATTCCAAATCATACATATTGCCAAACACAAGGCGATACTTCAATTAATCACATCATCTAACCCATCAAAACTCAAAATGTATCTTATCAAGCTTATGCCGCTAACGGTGAGATGCAAGCCCTAGTGAGTTTATGGTTGCCTAAGAGTGTCTTCCCCGAGTTTATCTATAATATGAGGGTTACCGATTTGTATCTCATGCGCTTATATATTTATATTGAAATGCCTATTTATCCTTCTCGTATTTCACATGTATATTTATATATGCATGTTCTACTTTCGTATTTATGTTTAAGTACGTTATTTGTGATGTAACAACCCGAAAAGTACCCTATTTTTCTAGTAAAATATCTTACGGATACTTTTCAGCCTGTTTAAGTTTTAAAGTGGAAATTATTGTTTCCAGTTGAATTTTGAAATTCCGAGTTCGTATTTGGAATTTTTGAGAGATTTCATGAGAATTCCGTTTTAAGTCATCTTTGACTTTTCTTGACTTTTAAGTCGTCTTTGACTTTTCTTGACTTTTTAAGTCGTCATTGATTTTTCTTGACTTTTAAGTCGTTATTAACTTTTCTTGACTTTTAAGTCATCATTGACTTTTCTTGACTTTTAAGTCGACTTTGACTTTCGTTGACTTTTCCCGACTCACCTCGTAATTTTAAAGACCGAAATTATATTTGAAAAATAATAAATTTAATTTATTTTTATTAAGAT